>APFE030474989.1:178804-197718 GCA_000404065.3 Pinus taeda
TATATATTATTGATGAAAGGGAAAATAGGGGTATATCCATTTCCCCTTTCTTTACATAGTTCTATCCTGAGGCCTGTGGGTTATGAGCCCATTACTTATCAGAAGCATTTCATAAGAGGCTTTAAGCCTTAAAAACCATGGCAACACATTTATCGGAATTACATGGGAACAAGGTAAATACAAAGGAAAAACCCCACCAAAACACAAAATCGAATCTCAAATATTATACACTGCTTTTATAAATATCGTTGGGTCTGCACCTTTAGTTTCTCCACAGCGCTGCTCCGATATCCAATTACCGACCAACCCGATCTTTAATCGGTGCTATATCGGCCTATCGGTGATATCGCGAGGTCGCATATCGGCCCTTCGTTATTCCACTATCGCCAACCCTTTACCTCCTCTAAAATGCGATCACCGATCACTTCTGGACTGTCGATCTAGATTTTGATCTGACAATCCATGTTCCATCGCATCATCGCATTCGCAATCGAACTTCGGCCGGTTCCGATATCACATAAAGGGTTTCGCTGATGTGATATGAGATCTCCGCTCCACAACGATTGGATCTGGACCGTTGATCCATGAGATCTAATGGCTCCTATACATTCTCTCATCCAATCCTCTTCAATTGGTCTCATTTGCCTTTGATGGATTCTACGCTTTCCGCGGGTTTCCTTTGCCATACTTTGTTTACACACCACAACTCCATATCACAACTAACTCGATATATTTGGTTTATTATTGGATCGTCATCAATCCTTTAAGTGATCGATGGTTGATCAACAATCTACTAATAGGTTTAAGTCCTCAATGCATATATTCATAACAGAACTTGAAAAGGGTATAATACACAAATACACACAACTCGCATATTTCTATTATACATATACAAACTTCTATTACAGCCTAAGGCATTTCAGCCTTAGGAACGAGTTCTCCTTTGACTACATTTTAAATACTCTATCTCTCACTCTGTATTACTCTCCGTCTATCCCCCTATCGACTGTATGTCTCACGATATATATAGAACACACAGGTTCATCGTTTCTAGAAATATTGGATTGGATCACTTAAAGGATCTGATCAATCCTCACAAGTCACTAAACTACCCTAAATGCATACATATGTGGTAGATAACATTTAATAAGTCTCCTCGAGACTTTTATCCATTCCACCAAACTAGCTTTATTTTAAACATAATTTCCCCTTTTCAGCTCCAATGGTCCACGTCCACCTTGCTTCACTTTGGATCCCTTCTTTAATAAAGGGGGGGTCAGATGCTCCTGCATCAGACTCTCGAGAGACAAAAATTTAGGACCTCCTGGTCATATGCTTCTCCTTACCCTTAGCAATTCTATCCACTTCTCAGTGGAGCTGCCTTCATGATCTTCTGTGAGCTGCAACCAACCTCTACAGTAACAGTCTTCCTCTGTTACACGATACCTCACCAAGCTTCCTCCTTTGAGCTTATTCTTTTGGCATCCTTCTGGTTCTCTCCTATGAAACCAATTGAGCACACCTTGCTCTAGGTTGCTGCAAGCCTTCTCACCTTTTGCTTCCGCTATCTACACAACAATAATACCATAAACTCTCCAGCTTTAAACAATTGTACCTCCTTGTCCTTCTACTTGCACTCTTCCTCCTTCTCGTAGGAAATCCTTTCCCTACTCTGATACCAAATGATGAAAGGGAAAATAGGGGTATATCCATTTCCCCTTTCTTTACATATTTTGATCCTGAGGCCTATGGGTTATGAGCCCATTATTTATCAAAAGCATTTCATAATAGGCTTTAAGCCTTAAAAACCATGGCAACACATTTATCGGAATTACACGGAAACAAGGGAAATACAAAGGAAAAATCCCACCGGAACACAAAACTGGATCTCAAATATTATACACCGCTTCTATAAATATCGTTGAGTTCACACCTTTAGTTGCTCCACAACACTGATCCGATCTCCGATTACTGATCGGCTTGATCTCCGATCGACGCTATATCAACCTATCGGCGATATCACAATGTTGCATATCGGCCCTTCGTTATTCCACTGTCGCCATCCCTTTACCTCCTCCAAAATGCAATCACCAATCACTTTTGGACCGTCTATCTAGCTTCTGATCTGACAGTCCATGTTCCATCGCATCATTGCATTCGCAATCAAACTTTGGCCAGTTCTGATATCGCATAAACGGTTTCACCTATGCGATATGAGATCTCTGCTCCACAGCGATTGGATCTGGACTGTTGATCCATGAGATCTAACAGCTCTTGTACATTCTCGCATCCATTCCTCTTCACTTGGTCTCGTTTGCCTTTGATGGATTCTGTGCTTTCTGCAGGTTTCCTCTGCCATGCTCTGTTTACACACCACGACTCCATATCACAACTAACTCGATATCTTTGGTTTATTGTTGGATCGTCATCGATCCTTTAAGTGATCGATGATTGATCAACAATCTACTAATAGGGTTTAAGTCCTAATGCATATATTCATAACAGAACTTGAAAATGGCATAATATATAGATACACACAACTCGCATATTTCTATTATACATATACAGACTTCTATTATAGCCTAAGGCATTTCAGCCTTAGGAACGAGTTCTCCTTTGACTACATTTTAAATACTCTATCTCTCACTCTGTATTACTCTTTGTCTATCCCCCTATCGACTGTCTGTCTCATGATATATATAGAACACGCAGGTTCATTGTTTCCAGAAATATTGGATTGGATCACTAAAAGGATCCGATCAATCCTCACAAGTCAATCAACTACCCTGAATGCATATATATGTGGCAGATTACATTTAATAAGTCTCCTCGAGAATTTTATCCATTCCACCAAAATAGCTCTATTTTAAACAGAATTTTCCCTATTCAACTCTGATGGTCCACGTCCTCCTCGCTTCACTTTGGATTCCTTCTTTAATAAAGGGAGGGTTAGATGCTCCTGCATCAATTATTTACTTTTGTTTTTTAAACACACTAAATATTTAATAACATAACTTTGTTTTCAAAGGAGAGAACAAGTAATATAGGCATTTCCATGCAAAAATGAAGGCTACGAGTTTGGTATTAGATTGGTACTACTTATATACTATGTTCAGTTGTTTTAAATGCCAAGTAACAACATGGATATTGGCTACATAGCCGATCATATGGTGGATATTGCTTATAATAACTATGGAATGTTTAAAGTTTTGGTATTGTCCTTAAATCCCAAGTAACAATATGGATATTGAGCACATAACTAATTATATTTATAGTAGATCATATGGTGGATATTGGCCATTATAACTGAAAGCAAGCAATATAGACATTGTTAACCAACTTTTAAGGTTGGATATTGAGCACATAACTAACTATATTTATAGTAGATCATATGGTGGATATTGGCCACTATAAAGACATTGTTAACCAAATTTTAAGGTTGTGGTGTGGAAATGTAAAATAATTAATATTTAACAACCTAACAACCTATATGCCATGCACTATAACCCTAAATGTGAAGTAAGAGCTTGGGTACTGGCCACACAACATTCCATATTTATAACTTAAATTTTAAATTGAATTTGGTGATTAACTATCAAATATATTTATAATTAGTGATTGATCATCATATATGGAGAGATTAATTATATAAAATGTTTATATAATATAAATTATTATAAAATATATATATATATAATAATAACAATAAATAAATAATAATTAATATTAAATAATAATAATAAAACGAATATTAAAAAATATTAAAAATAAATATATTAGTATAATATATAGTGATATATATAATACTTATTATTATTATATTTTAAAAAATGTATAAAGCATTACTTATCAAATTTGTTCACACCAAATATTAAATCATACAATACTTTTTTTTTGGAGTCGTCCTCGAAGGCAGCATTGAGATGGCTGAAAGTGGTCGGAATCCGGGCAATTTTTTTTTCAAAAAATCTTGTAGTAGCAGTGTTTGAATCATGTTTTTTATGATGGAAATGGATTCAAAACCATCAAAAACCTTTAGGGCACCTTCTTCCCTCCGCCAGATGAGGGAAATGATAATGACACATTAGACAGTTCGGATTAGGATTGCTAATGCGAGGAAGAGGGAACACCTAGAAAATGCCAAAGATAATCGAAGAATCTGCCCAAGTTTTGGATAGATTTCTTGCAGTAATTATAGTTGGTTTTATTTTACCTTTTGGCGTTTTTGGCGCTCTATATATGTAAGTTTGAATTGAAAGGAAAAATTCTCAAGTTCTTTAATATTGATTTAATGTCGTACTTTCACTTGAATTTTCAAACATATTAAATGATCTGTGAAGCTTTAATGTATTTTTGGGCTTATTCTTGAGTGTGTCTTTCTATCAATTTTCAAAATTTTAATTTTTGGTTGTTGATTTGAGCTAAAGAGCCATTTCATAGCTTTCTTGACTGTTTATGGAAATGTGTGCTTGTTTACATTAACTATTCAATATTAGTCTAGACAATTAGTCGCTGCAAATTTTCCCATTTAACTGAGTAACCTCAGTTCTAAGTTTTACTCTGGGCTTTAAGATATATGAAATCTAACTTCTATCCATTAAAAGCTTTAATAACAGAGCCTCCCAAACTTTCAAATGCATTAAAAGCTTGAATAGTAAGGCCTCCCAAACTTTCAAATGCATTAAAATCTTGAATAGTACGGCCTCCCAAACTTTCTGCAAAATTTTATCAAAATCTTTACCAAAATTTCCACCAAAAATGTAGCCTCCATATACTACTTTTTTCATTTTTGTGTCATCGAAATTGTTACATCGTTCAATCGAGAGGGAAAGTTTCAACAAGTGCATGCATTATGGCCCAAGTGTCCTCTAAGCCATTTCAATTCGTAACAATTTTTCAAAAATCCTACCAAAAAATTGGGCGAATCGAAGGTTAGTTTATGAGAACACCCATATTTATCTAGCTATCAATGCATCGAAATGTCATTTACAATCCATATACTTACAAATATTTACTACTCCATATAATGATACATAAATTTGATTACCAATTTGTGATGCTCATAAAATTAGACATAAATAACATAAAAACATAATTTGTATTTCCAAAACTCTTTGAGGTATGTGAAAATTTCCATTTGTTATTTCTATCAGTTCACATTTTTTATAATTGCAATTTATTGTATGGTTAATTTGTGTAAATTTCTATTTATCATGTTTGTTTTATGTTTATAGAATGTTTTTAAGCTTTGTCATGTACTCTGCAACCTTGTCTTTTGTCAAACCTTAATTTGTTGCCCTCATCCCTCCCTGCATTCTCTAAGCCTTGCTGCTCTTAATCTTCCATCGACATGATGAAAATAGGAGGGAGCCCCTGGCTCCATCCTCTTCCACCAGCTCCATCTCCTTGACACTCCTAACCCCAAACCCTCCTTGAATATGCTGGCTTATGCAAAGACTGACCCGCAACCTTCCAAAACAAAAAATGTCATTCCTGTGGATACATCAAATGGTCCATAACTTGATCAAACAACTATTCCCAAGCAAAGGAACACAAGCTCCTACAAAGAAAAATCCTCGGAGATCATGCACTTCCATGTGCCCCTAAATAGGCTCAACAACAACATTCAGTTCATGTAGGACCACATCGTCATCTGCAAGTTCATTGGGGTTTGGCCCACTGCGCTCCTGAACTGGATAACAGTGTGACGTAAGCCTAAGGCCAACTATGACATCAAGCTCAGGTCCAAGGGATTCTTCACGATGATCTTTTCCCACTAGGATGACCTGAAAGCAATCATAGAGGGAGGACCCTACTTCTTCAACATAGCGGGCCTTTAAATGAGATAATGGACTCCCAGATTCATCCTGAACAAAGATGATTTTTCTTGGGCTTTGGTCTAGATACATTTGTACTCATTTCCATACAAATACTGGGATCCAAAAAATCTAAAGGACATAGGCAATAAGCTAGGCAAATTTGTCTGCCTCTCTGAATAAACTAGATAAGGCTTCTACATCGCCTGTGCCAAAATGTGTTTATATGGATATCTCCATATCCCTTCCTAAGGCCATTACCTTGGAATCAAAAGACATAGATCAATTCCAAATCTTAGATTACGAGCATGTTCTGTTCAGATGCGAGAAATTCCACCAACATGGTCAACTCTTTAGAGATTTCCCTTTGAATGACCCTAAACCATATCCAAAGTAGACTAACTCCACGAATGTTAAGGGCTTCAAAAAAATCCCATCCAAGCGATGCCACACTAAGAAATCCAACACCTCTACACCTCTCAAATGCCCCATGACCAACAACAACTTTGAAGCACTTAACGACCTTCCAAACGACCTGTTAAACCAACCATAGGAAGAAAAGAAGGCAAGCCCCAATGAGCAACCTACGTAACACAATATTGAGAGAAAGGGAAAAGAACCAATTGAGGTTGAAACTCTGGACCAATGTGACACGCCTCAACAAGAAGAGGACACCCCCACGACCGAAGGCAAGGACTTCATGAACCTAGGAGGGCTAGATTTGATGGCCCTAAAATATGATTGTTGCAAGAATCCCATGAGCACCATCCCGCCTAAACAAATTCACCTCTTGGCCACCACCCTCCAAAAATCCAAAGCCAAAATGTAGTTGGGGTTTCAAACTATCACCACAAAAGATGGGAAGAAGAGCAGCAACTATTTCAAGAAAAGAGGTTGGAAGTCAACCCTTCAAAGGCTAGATACCCTAGGACGAAAGCTAGTTGAATCGACGTAGTACAAGAAGATCTCATAGATCTACTCCTCCCAACCCACTATTCTCCCATGAAGATCATTTCTTGGAACATACAAGGTTTGAATAGCCCCTCCAAGCAGTGTGTTCTTCGTCTGAAGATCCAATAGGATCTGACAACAATCTTGCTAATCCAAGAAACAAAATGCTCCAACAAAAATTTTGAATCCATAATGGAAAAATTATGGAACAAGGCATGCAACATGGTGGTAGATGCATAAGGGCTCTCTGGGGGCTTAGGCATTGCTTGGGATCCCTCACAAGTAGGTATGGAATTTCTTCCCATAAATCCCTTTGTCCTTACCACTTTTTTTCATATTAGGCACAAATCTACACTACTTTCTTTCTAATGTATATGGCCCTCAAGCCCCTTCCAAGAAGCAAGACATGTTATGCCACCTACACTCCCTAAATGACCAGCTAGAACCAAACAAATGGATCATAGGTAGTGACTTTATCATCATCACCACTCTAAAAGAAAAAAAAGGGTAGTAGAAGACAACTAGAACCATAATTTGAACACCTGAGGAACTTTATATAAGAAACAAGTATGGTGGGCATGAAAATGAAAAATGTACATTTCACCTACAATAACAAGAGAGGGGGAATGACATAGATATCCTAATAGCTGGACCATTTCCTGGTTTCAGAACATTTACTCATAGGAAAGCATGAGTTCGCTATGGAGATTATACCATCTTTTGGATCAAACCACTGTCCCATCTCCCTATCATGGAGGTCATTCTGTTATTTATTTATAATTCCAATTATTTGATTTGATGTAGTTGTATGATTTTTACTTTATCTAATTATTTAATGCATTCATTAGGTCATTATTAATACGGAATTAGTTACTATTTATTCTTGGTTCTAATTTTATTTTCTTTCATAGTTTTATCTTTATCATTATTACTAAGTATTTATTTATTTATTTAGATATAGATATCTCTCCTATCTTTAAACTATTTTACATTATATTATCTGATAAAAAATATAATATATATATATATATATATATATATAATATATATAATATATATATATATATATATATTATATTATATATATATTATCATAAATAAAATAATTAAAATTAGGTAATAAACAATCCTATAGAATGTTATTGGCAGGTATATTATTTTAATTAATTAATTAAATACAAATTACCTGAATTTTTAAAACAACCTTCATGATTATTAACACTTCATTGACCTTAACAAGCTAGTATACATAATTTATATGCTTATTAATAAATAAATTAACAAATGAGCAACTTTGGAACTCACCATTGAATTATATATTTATTTAATTAATACTCATTTACGTCTATCCTAACAACCGATTACCTTATTAATTTGACTAAGATTGAATATGATCAAATAAATCATTTAGTTTAATTTATTTATTTAATTTTAGTAACATTCAGAATTTCAATCATTCTCTCATGTACCATTGGTACCTAAGTTTACTTATTTTAGAGTAATATATTATTAATAGGATTATTAAAATAAAAATATTAATATTTAATGTGTTAATATAATTTTGACCTTGACTTAAGGTTCAAAATAGCCGTTAATTAGCCGTTAGGTAGCCGTTGGAGTCTCTGCACAGTCTATTTAACATGCTAGGCTAGATTTGTTTCTTCAACTTGTCCTGACGATGAACCACACTAGTTGGTTCGAAACGCATCGACAATGGTCTTTTTCATGTGATTTTATGCCGAAGCTCTTCTTATAAAATTTAAAGGGTTATTAATGAGGTCAAATTAGGTATAATAATTTTATTAATTAAAAAGGGTCAAAATGAAATAGGTCAAATAATCTAATTGATAATAGGTCAAATAATTAAATTAAATTAGTATTTAATTTGTAAATAATCGAAAATTATTAGTAATAATAATAGCTAAACTAATTGTATTAAGTTAGTATTAATTTGTTGGGAATAAACAAATATTTTTAATTATAGGATAAGATTAGAAAATAGGAATGGAAGAATTAAAAAGACAGGGAATTAGAATAAAATATTATAAATATAATTAATTAATTAGAATGAGTTCCCTGATGGTGGTGATATAAACAAGACAGTGGGTCAGGACGAGGTAATTAATCCCCTCCCACATAGTGATTAATATGATGAGGCGTGTTGGGGAAGTCATTGTTGGTGAGCGAGAGAAGAAGGTTCGAGATCAAGGCATGCACATACCTATTGTTTAGTATGAGGCGGTTCACAACTGTTCATTTCAGGGAATCAGCAGTGAGACATTAATGGGAACTTGCTTTCTTGGAGCGCAGGGTGGCCATTTGTTATAGCCATCTCTTTCCCTCTTCTCTGAGAACATGAAGAAAAATAATAATTTGAGTGCTAATGGTTTCAATTTCGCTGAGGAGGTGGTTTTGGGCATAATAATTTGGGACCTTGTTTCATTGTAGAAGGTTCAAGTTGTGGAGCTGGGGCGTGTCGGTCACTATGTTGGATGGATTGTGGTCATGTCTACTTGCAAATGGCCCCTTCTCACCACTATGTGGGTAAAGGTTTCATGTTTAATTTTATCTTCTATTCAAGAAATTGTTCCTTGGTAATATTGGTAGATCCAATTTCAAGGTTCTTGGCATGTTCTTAGTGCTCGTCAATGTGGTTCCCAATGGAGGTAGAGGTTCATTTGTGGCTCTTTTTTTGCACTTCTAATTTATTTAGTCTCTAGGGATCCATGGGGTGGTAGGTTTGTCTCCCCAAGGTTTTCATTTCCTTGTGTGGGGGTTGGGAGCCATTTGAAATTTATGGAGCCCTGAAGGAGTTCATGTCTCGGGTGGTGGCTTGTGCCTAGAGAGGGTGATTTCTAGTACTAGCTAGTTATGGGAGTGGAAGGAGGTCATAGTCTCATTAATGACTTTTCTGGCAACACACATTCTGCATTCTAATTTGGATGGTTATATAGCGAAGAGCCTGTGGTTCCTTTGCGTAGCTGGTTCATTGGGATGGAGACTTCATGTGAGCATTGTTTAGTGGTTATTTGGAGTTTTATGCAGTGATAATGAGGATGCATTTTCAAAGGCGCAGGCCCCTAGGGGCCAAGGTTTATCCCACCGAATGGACCGACAAGACGATGAGGAGGAGGTGGACTAACAACCCACCAATTCGCCTAAGCAAGTACACTTACCCCCTCGCTTTGACTCCCTAGAAGCACAAATTCATCAAGTCATTGCATTGGTAGAGTAGTTTTCTTGAGATATGCATGATGATCTTAATGAGATTATTGATTTTCTAAATGACCTCTAACACAACCAATGGAATATGATGGTTTGGTTGGTCTCCCTTCGTTGAGGTCAGAAGAAGATACATGAGAGGTTGGATCATCTTGAGGGTAGAATGGTGCATATAGAGGCACATGTGCATGAAGCCTTTCGCCCTCATCCTCCACCTGGAAATGGCCCTGATGACCCTGATCCAGGTAATTTAGTTGATTAAGGATGATTGTGGGTTGTATTTTGATAGCCATGTTTTTATGGTTACTTTAAGTAATCTACATGTTGTCTTTAAGTTTCCTTTTGTTGTTTTCATGTTTTTTTCCATTACCTTATGTCCAACAAATCTAGTATGAATGAGGCTATAAATATTTTGTATATAAATTCTCATGATGAATCTTTATTATGACTTAATAAAAAAATTTGACATAGAAGAAAAAAAATAATTAGAATAAGTTAAAATGAGACTAATTTTGATCAAATTAGTATTAAAATAGAATTAATGAATTAAATTAATATTTAAAATACTTTAATTTAAGTTAAGAAGATTTAAATATTATATATAAAATTATTTAATGAAATTAGAATCAAATAAAATATATTAAAAAAGAAGAATAGAATATAATAAACGTAGAAAGACTGAAATTAGAATTAGACAAATCTTAAAGAAAATATTACAATTAAAATTAATATAATGAGAAGGAAGTAAAAGGGAATTGAAAATTTCAATATATTTATTAATTAGATAGAAGGGAAACAATATTTCTAAATATTTCTTTCCTTTCAATCCAATTGATAAATAAATTAAAGGTTTCAATTCCTCTTTACTTCCTCCTTATCGTATTAATTTTAATAGTAATATTTTCTTTAAGTTTTATCTAATTCTAATTTCAATTTATGATATTTATTTAATCTTATATATTTTGTTTTTTATATTTATTGTGTGTGTGTGTGTGTGTGTGTCAAGACTCTTCTATTTCATTTTAAAAAGTAGTCAAGAATACATACTTATCCAACATTTATTAGATGCCCTCAACCCGCCCACTAGGAAACCGGATCTATTGGCCATCTAACTGCATGATAAGTCATCTAAAATTCCAATGTTTTCAGAATGTCTAGAAGTGCAATATAGGTTTGAAAATTTTTAAGAGTCCTAATATATAGATATCTACAACAACTTGTAAATTTATGAGAAGTTAAACTAAACATTGCTCAAAATTTTCCAAAAGACATATCTATGCTAATCTAACCCTTATTCCTCTGAAGAGTCCAAAGGTGTCGAATATTTGGCACTGGCCCATCCGACAACTCAGTTTGTGTAAGACACGGGATATGCTTCTCAATCTGGCTGAGATAAAAATTCTAAAGTCGAATTTGATGTTGAATCAACTGAAATTCCCCGTGAATTTCCTAGATTTCAAAATTGGGTTTAGATGGACCAATTGAGATGGACCCAGTAGCTATTGCCACTATGTTCTTCATAAGTCCGTATAAGTATACCAACTGTAGTAATTGGGTGTATCTGCCCCTGGAATGACCTGGATCATGCACTAAGGATAACCACTCTCCCAAATCAAGATCAGTATTTTCAACTTTCTTTTTCTAATTTTGATTCCCATCCTGATATCAGTTGACAAATAGGAGGAGGGGTGCTACTATAATAAACCTAAGAAACATCTCAAGATTTTCCAACTGCACCACGGTGACCTCTGCCCCTCGCTGATGAAGTCTGGGTCTACCTATCCCCACGCCCACGACCATGGCTTTGACTTTAAACATTTTCGCCCCAACCATAGTTCCTTTGGGAAGAGGCAAGATGAGCCATAATATTTAAACTAGAACAGTCCCAATAACCACTAGACTAGAAACAGATTGCCCAAAACGGCACAGTGCCTGGGAAAGTAATACTACCAACGAATATTAACCAAAATTCTGACTAAGAAAACACTTGTCCAATGAAAAGACTAAAAGGCACGGGAGCAGAGCTGAGCCAAAGACTGAATAAACTTATATAGATATGAGGGCATAATCCAAAATATATGAACAAGAAATTCAAAAAACCAGTTAAAATCTCTGCCTTTAACCCAACCATATCTCAGTGAGCTATCATTAATTTTCGACAAAGCCCAAAGCCTGAATGAGGACAAGGATATCCACCATGCTGGGTTACCACATGCCCAATTTTCCCAGACCACTTGGAGCAACTAGTAATTTCTTAGGTATCTCTCACCATTGAATACATAACTCCCCATCACATTAAAAATGAGCTCAAACTGAATTTTTGCATGCAAAGGAATCAAGGATAGAAAAATTCCATAAATCATAGAGAGACTCACAAAACGAAAGGGTTGGATTTTCCTTTCATACTAAAAGCTTCGAAACTAATGCATATTGCCTCAGGACTTACCAAAATCCACAATTTAGAAAAAACTATTAAACAAGTCGAACATCAATACATGACCAGGTTCGAGAGGATGGAATTAGGGGAAACAAAAGAATCATACCTGCACCAAATGCGCAACTTCTATAGGCCAAGAATACGCATGTGTCTCCCACCCACGACCAAACCTGCAACCTCAATAGATTACCTAATTCTAGTGGATGAGCGTATAATCGAATTGCACCCAAAACACCAGACAAAACCATGTCTCCTTCTCCCACAAATCCCAAGATATCCTCCCTCTGTCGGTGCCACCTTACACATGAAAATGATTAAATGTGAGCTGTCAACCGACCACCTCTACTTATGGGCGATCATCCTCTGTCCTTGACTCAAATCCCATCGAGTTCGATACCCTATCATGCACCATGATCGGGGAATTTTCAATATATTTTAATTTATTCCAATTCTGTTAAATATTTCTTGTACAATATTTAAATCTTCTTAATTTAAATAAATAAAAATGAAATCTTAATTTAATCCTTCAATTCTATATTAATTATATTTTAATACTATTTTGACAAAAATTAATCTCATTTTAACTCATTCTAACTAGTTAATTATATTAATAATATTTTATTCTAATTCCTTTTCTTTTTAATTCTTACATTCTTACATTCTTACATTCTAATCTTATCTTATAATTAAAAATATTTGTTGATTCCAAACAAATTAATAATAAGTTAATACAATTACTTTACCTATTAACAATAATAATAATTTTCACTTTTTAACAAATTAAATACTAATTTTGTTTAATTATTTGACCTAATGTTATTTTTTTATAAATTAAATTCTATTGTTTTCAGAAAGTAAAAAAAATTGATCATTAGAGCTAAAATTTTGGAGATCAACTTGTATGATATATTACACAAAGAAATTGGTTGAAATCAAGAGAATGAAGTGGGATTCACTTATTTGGTAATAAGAGCTAAACATGAGATAGATCCTCCTTCAATATATTTATGCTTAAAAGTGTACTCAATGATTATACAAAGGTAAAAAATTATAATATCTGAATATTGTTGATAGAAATATGTTGTAAACCCATTAGGCCTAGGTGCTTTTCTTGAATTATAAGAATTTAGAACTTCCTATATTTCCTCTTCTACTATGGGACATAGGAGTGAATCAGTATCCTCCTGAGTAACCAATCGAGGGATGTGCTTCAACATATATTGCTCAAACTCTTCATCCTAATTACTAGGCACCTCATATAACATTCTAAAATGCTAAACTACCTTTTCTTTAATGTTAAATAATTAAAAAAAATCACCATCTATCAAGATATATTTGATATTGTTCTTCCACCTCCTCATTTTGGGCTTGGTTGTGGAAAAATTTAGTAGTTTGGTCCCCTACCTTTATCTGTAAGCTGCATGATTTTAGTCTCTAATTCTTCATGCAACACCTTATGATTCATTCCAAATTCTCTCTTTCTCTCTAATAGAATATCGTTAGTGATATAGTCTTGCTCCAATTCCTATTGAATTACTTCTCTATGATTGTTATGTTGGAATATTGAAATGCTTGTATCTAATTTCTTTCTTTTTCCCCGCTCCTTGAATGTTATTTTTAGATGTTTAATATTTTCCTCTCAGATATATATTAGGGAACCATTAACCCATCTTACCCAAGTTTCTGATACTAGCTTTCATAATCCTTAATTTTGAAACCATAATGGGTTGAAGTGGAAAGGAAAATGACCATAATTCTCTTATAGCTTGAACCTTAACATAATTTGGTGATGATTTGAGATGCTCCAACGAAAGATTTGAGAAGAAGCAAAGAGGCACTGAGAAAGGAATGAACTCACTATTAAAAATATATCTAATAGGGTTTCAATATACCTTAGACCCATCTATTTTTCACTTCATGTGAATTTATTCACATGTGGTAATAAAGTCCCATCCCATAGTATAGTGTTGATTCCACTCAAAGTCTTCTAAAGTAAGAAGAGACGACCAACATTCTACTTTTTCCTTGTAATTAACTGTCATATAAAAATTTATGAAGAAACATACCATTTTGCTTAAGAAAAGCAAAAGACAAACAACAAAACCATGATTATTACTCTACTGAGTGATAAATTGAAAATGGAAGAGGACCATACAATTGTTATTCGTCATGATGCTCCATGAGCACTGATTGCTAGCACTTCACATCCATGCCACAAGTTTGATTATTTTATGAGGGACATCTTGATCCCAAATTTGTCTCTCCTAGAAGAAGAGGATTAAAGGCCTTTATTTTCCTAATAAGCTTTTAAATTCCACCATTTTTTTCTAAACACAATCCTCTACAATTCCAGGAGATAGTTTTCATAATTTACTAGTTGGTTTAGAGCTCCCTTGCATTGGGGTTGGGGTGCTTAACTTTATAGTGTTCTTAGGGGCCTTTTGAATTGTAACCTATAGTGATCTTTGAGATCTGCACTTTTCTTTATCCTTATCCCCTTGTTCACTCTATACATATTTATTTGTCTTTCTCTTTTCTTTCCTATGAGTCTTGACTTTATCCTTTTTGTTTTCCCCTTTATATTTTTCATCTACATAACTAAAATGGGTTCCTTGAGGATTTTTCAGATTTTTAGGTGAGAGAAAAGTCTTGTTTTCCTCAAAGTCTTCTTCTTCTTACATATTTTTCATTGTGGGTATCTCTTCTTATGATGTTATTTCTGAATTTTGGCCTTCAAATCCCATGTGAGTGGGATCTTTAGGGGGGTTCTCTTGGGATTTTTGCTCAGAAATTTCATTTCTTCATCCATTTGGTTTAATATTTCATATTTGTTGCATTGGGCTTAGATTTCATTATTTTTGCTAGAGGGGATCCCTCTACCTTTGTGGTTTCTCCTTTAGGAGATTGATTCCTTTGAGCTAGATCTGTTTTCCTCTATATGTTTTGTAGTTGTACTTTGTTGAGCAAAGCCCTTTCTATATTTAGGTTGTTTTCATTGTTCTCCTTCTTCGACCTGTTTCTCGGATTATTAAGTTTCTTTACAACTCCTAGAAAAATATCCATACTCATGGCACACTTTAAACTTAAAGGAAGACAATCATAGTCAACTTCTTAAATATGGACCTAATTTCTAAGTGCAAATTGATTGGTATTGGAAAACCCTTGTCCATGCCTACTTCTGCCCATATTCGAGCACAACAAATTGTGCTCTCTTGTGGCTCAACATGGTCTATGTATCGACCTAAGGCATTGCTATTGTTCCTAAAGGTATCTTCATTCTAGCAGTGTAATGGAAAATAGGGCAACTTCACCCACACAGGAACTACAAAAGGATCATCATTTTTTAAGTTGAAACCAGGGCTCCAATGATCTAAATAGTGACCATCAATGCCCATAAATTAATATCCACTACAAAAATAAAGACCAATCTACTTTGTTTTCAAATAAGAATGTGAAAAATTCCCTACCACAAAAGGAAACTGAGTGTTAACCCTTAATGAAAGGTCTCCAATTCTTATCAATCCAAATATCCAGTGACCTCAAAGATGGTCGACTACATGTAAATTTCCCTACTATGCATTGATCTACAAGTCTAAGGGCCATTACTAGGGATTGATTGGTGTAAACTGCAATATTTCATATTTCATCCATCTTCTTGACAAACTTAGATGGTTTCACACATTGAATTTGGCAGGGGACGAGTGAAGAATGGTGGAGAGACAAATCCTTTAGAACTTGAAGCCATCAAACCAAGGACAACGTTAAGGCTTCGCTAATCAAAATTAATATGTTAAGGCTTTAGCAATGCCATTTAGATGTTAATTGGAAATATTAAATAGTTAAAAACATGTTATTATATAACATTTATGTATTAATAACTATAAATGATTTGAAATTTATAATTATTAATAAATAAAATAATAATAAATTGAATTCTAAAAATATGTCATGGAATATATTTAATTGATTATATAATAAATTGTTGAAATAGTAATGTAGATTTTAAATAAATCACTATTCTTATATAAATGGATGTTAAATAATCACTTTAAAAATAATTAAACTTAAAAAATAAATTATAGAAAAAACAACCAATCGAGTTGTGAGAGAAAAAAACAACCAATCCGACTGCGAGAGAAAAAAAACAGATAAAATAAGTAGTGGATCAGACCAACATAAAGGACCCAACACTCCTCCCTAACATATTTCAAAGAATAATGTAGAAAATGGGCATCCTTATGTCGATTATTGATTCCTTGAATATTTGACAATCAAACAGACATGGGCATTGTCAATTATTTGACTACGCCCATGTCTATCTTATTGTCAAATATTAGGGGAATCAACAATTGACATAACCTCAGGGTCCAACAATCATCCATCTATCTAGACATGCCCATTGCAACAACACTCTTCTAGATAGGGAACATCTATAAGAGATCATAGGAGGACTCTTGAATCTATGATAGAAAAAAAAAATCTTTGTCATGAAGAAATTTGATAACGTTAGACGAAAAATGATGTTTTCCCCTCATACCATGGATGGGATCTATCCCCACTAAAACAAGAGATCCATATCCAATCTCCCAATTGCAATTTTCAAATAACCACATATTCATCTTCATAAAACTATACCATATGTAGGATGCATGAAGTCCATAAAATATCTGCATTTTATATATTTCTCTCTTAAAATATACTGCCAGATGTTTGTTCCATTCATGGCTCGCCAGAAACTCTTTGTTATAAGAACCCACCTAAAAATCTTAATATCCTTAATCCTCACTCACCATATTCCTTTAACATTGTGATCTCATCCAGTCTCGTCAAATGTAATTTCCCCCTTTCACCCTTGACCAAATGAAATCTGCAATAGACTTGATATTCTTAATGATGTGAAATGGAAAATTGTATAAGTGCATCTAGTAAACAAAAATATTTTGAAGCAAAGTCTAAATGAGAACCAATATGCCCCCGAGGACAACCACCTATGAGTCCAATGCGCCAAACTGCACTCAAATTTATCGATTAACCTTTGCCAATCCTTGGCACCATATTTGTTGGATTTCAGCTTGAAACCAAGATAAGTGAAACCTTCTTCAATCAAAGAAGATCCAACCTCATAAATATTTGCAATATTGGAAATAATATCAGGCTTGGAAAGAGCATTTATGAGGAGGGGCTTTAGGTTATTTATGAATAAAACAGATGTCACTCCAAAATTTGAAATGATGTGGAAGAGTTTTGTTTTGAATTATGTGTTTTAGAATTATCAACGGGCCAAGTAGATCTCCAGCTTGGCCCTCTTTTGGTGCTCTGTGTATGTAATTTTAAATGGAAAGACAAACTTCTCAAGTTTGACTTTAATATTGATATAATGTCTTACTTTCACTTATTAAACTTTCAAACATATTAAATTGTCTATGAAGCTTTACGATATTTTTTGGCTTATTCTTGTGTGTGTCTTTCTTTCAATCCTCGAATTTTTATTAGCTATTGATTTGAACTAAAGAGCAATTTCATAGCCTCCATGATGAGTGTTTACAAAAAAGTATGATTGTTCACAACAATTATTCAATATTAGTCTAAATATTTATTCGCTGCAATCTTTTCCATTTTACTGACTAACCTTAGTTCTAGGTTTTATTCTAAGCTTTCAGATATATGAAATCTAAATTTTATCTTGAGCTTTAAAATACATAAAATAACTTTTAAATGCATTAAAATCTTGCATAGCAGGGCCTCAACTTTACCAGGGATTGATGCTTCCATTTTACGTGATTGGAGACGTCTTCCAAAACCAGCTCTTCAAAGATTGTGTGGATTCCCTAGTTGGGGTGGGGCGTCAACTAGGATTCCTTGGTCTAAAGAGGGTTATCCTTAACTTGATTGTGCCTTTGGGTCATCAGTAGCGATAATGGTTGAATTTGTTGCTATGGCTTCCTATAACTAAATTTACAATCGAGTTGGGACAAACTATATAAATTTGTAAATTTGTATGGGTTGATACCTTTTAGTGGTGGATGTAACTACATGAAAAATAAACATTCTTTTTAAGTTTTATATCTCAGAAAACATGGAAACCATTGGGGTTATCAACAGAAAATATCCATTCCATCGGGAACAAAGAAAATTTCATCTTTGACCCTTCATACAATAGAATCTACCAAAACAAAAGAAATAGGATTGACCTCAAATTGTTACTTTTCTCCCGCAAAAAAATCTATCGCCCTAATGAATTGTATTGGCCACTTTTCTCTTGCAGAAAATTCAGTCACCCAAGATAATTGTATTGTTCACCTTTCTCTTGCAAAATATTATCACTATTGTATTACTAAGTAATTGTATTAGTCACCTTTTTCTTGTAAAATGTTGTCATTATTGTATTCCTCTTTTCAATAGAACTTTTGGGCCGATAAAAAGGGACTTCAGAAAATCAAGTCAATTTAAAATAAAATATTATCTTTATTTGAATAAAGATTAAATAA
>APFE030474993.1:0-31096 GCA_000404065.3 Pinus taeda
TGTTTCCTTTGCTCCAGGATCTTTTTGCACAGAGGAGTCTTTTAAAAAAAAATTACAGAGCACAGAGTATTTCACCACCATAAAATGATTTCTATTCATTAAACAAAACACTTACATATTCATCCTCTTTCACTCAGAGGGATTCACCAAAACATTTTCACAAAACTTACTCTGCCTCCTATGAAATTTTACACCACTGTGTGTAAATATTTCATTTACATTCACTGCTGTGTGAAAACAAAATTACAGAGTTTTACACATTTACCTTTTCACCTGTGTGAAACAATTCATGGATTTCAACAAAACTATCCACTGGTTTTCTTCATTTACTTCTTCTGCACTGCTGTGCATTCTTTGCATTTCATTTACATTACAAACAAAAAAAACTTTACTATGCTGTTGCACCTTTTTTTTTATATTTCAAACCAAAAACATTTATGCACTTCTGTGCGTTCCTCCCCTACAATACAAAATTTTACTTTGTGGTTTCCATGGTTTTTCTTCGCTGCAGCGAACTCCCTTGTTTCTATTTTTATGCGATCCACACTTCACATTTTTAATCCCCGTGTGTAATAATATATATTATACAATGGAGTCAACGCTCTTTAAAAAAACATATATCAAAAATAATAAAAAAAACTTACATTGTATTTCGCCCATACTCCATATTAACTCGCCGTAACAAAAACATTGAAAACTTTACCAAAAATATGACAATGTATTAACTTAGGTATGGGACGGTCCATGCTGCATTTAATTTATCAGGCCCGTATGTACTTTGGAGAACTTAACCCCGGAGAACCTTTCCTTCAATCGAACGACGGAGAGCAAGCAGTTTCATCGAACGGCGGAGGATGCATATCGGAACACCTTTCTCATGGTACTTTACACCAAAGTTGCACTGTGGTAAATCGACGGACGTAAATGCTGGAGGTCATCTGACGAGTGAAATCAATATCAGAAAGGGTGAGTTGACTGAGTGTTACCTTCCGAAAAGTGTCAGGTGATGATGTCACGCCTGTCCACATGTCAGCGTCGGAGCACCATCGTACGGAAACCACTTTTGCCAAAGAGCGGTGCGATGGCTTCCTGGCGGTTTAGGTTTGCTGCTGGGTGGTTTTGACTTGGTTGAACAGTCAGCGTTGAATGCTGGCTCGCGCGCAGAGAAATTATAACTTCAACAATCTTGTAGATGCTCTTGCATCTGCCATTTTAGTTATAGAACTATTTGAGCCTAAATGGAGTAGACCCTGTGTTCCTGCATGCCCTGCTCTACTCTAGTGCTTAAGTTACAGCTTGTGTACAACATTTGAAAGCGTGCCATTGCTGACTGTTACTGACAGATAGTGATCATTATTTATTGATCACGCGGCTCAAGATGTTTATAATGGAGGTGTGACTAATATCATGTGTTGATTGATTCATTGACTAACAGAAGGTGAAAACTAAAAAATATCTTAACATGAGTGACTCCATTGTTTGTGCCAGCTTAAGGAGTGCTCTACTATTGAGTCCACTGAACATTGATAAATACTGATATTAATACATGTACAGGAATTGAATAGTTTGTTTTGTCATTTATACACATCTCTCACTTAACTGAAGTGAGAAAGCAGTTGGAAAAATGCAAGATATCAGAATTGCATTTTTTTTATTATCATCTATACCTATCGTTTCCCAATCGATTTGGGAAGATTCAAAATATTTATATTGCATTTAGTCTTTTACTTGACGGAATTTTTGTATCTTTTTTAACAATTCATTATGTTTATCGTTGCTATAATTCATCATAGATTTATTCTTTTTGTGTGTTCTAGAAGTTAGTCTTTGGTGGTTATTCAACTTTTGGTGGTTCTTCAACCTTGTATGCAAGTTCTAATGAGTAGCTTGGTGGGCTTGATGCCTGGTTTTCATATGTGTGGAGTTTGTTGAGAAGGGAACAACAAAAAATCCTTTAAGATATGCATCAAATATCTCTAAAGAATTCTCTATTAAATATCAGAAATTTTTAGCTTGGACCAATTAGTCATGTATTATAGTTAAATGGAATTATCTGAACCTACCACTTTTTTGTTACTATTCACTCAAGCTTTAATTTTATATGAATGCAGCTAAACCATCCCATTTTTCGCACGAGAAAGTCAACCTTCCATTTTATAGACATAAAAGTGTATTCTCGTTGCTATACAAATAAAGCAATAAATAACCATTTACTATACCAATAAAGCAATAAATAACCATTTGCTCTGGCAGGAACATGATAATCTTCCCTAAAGCAATAAATAACCATTTGCTCTAGCAAGAACATGATAATCTTCCCTTCTCTTGCATGGTACCTACCCACTTTGTGAAAGGGCCTTTTCTTAGCTTTTCATGTTGTAATGATGGATATGTTCCAATAAAATATAAAATTGTTTTTTTATTTGTGTACTTATGGTCGTGGTATGGGCCTGTATATTCCACCATGCTGAAGACGTTTCCAGGGGTGTCCCTATCACTTAAAAATATAACCTCCAGTACTGTGTTGTTGCCAAGAAAAGGTAACTGTTGATGTAGAACATATGGTTTTTTTGGCTGAAATACATAAATACTATTGGGTTCAGAGGATAAAAATAAAATTGCTTGTGAGTTGTTGTAGTAAATAAGATAATACGAGTTTGGTGGCTGGCAAATATATCTGTAGATATTGAAGGTTTCAAAACCCTTCCATTCTAGGTTTGTGAACCTTGTCCATGCAACCAATCCAGATTCAGCAATAGTAATTCCAGAAAACATAAAAAAATCTTGGAGAGATGGTCCAGGAGCTGGATGAATACATTCTCAAGGCTTTTAAAGGAGGTAAAGAGGTTTCAAAATTTTTAGATACAAGCCAGGTCTATTTGAAACATAATTTTGGCAAAGTCTAAGAGTAAAGTTATCTATCACTTTAATTTGCACTTGACTATATGTAATTTTCCATCCCAGGTCATCCATGGATGTTAATATAATTTCTTTTTATCCTGGTTTCCTTGGTTTTTGGTTTTTATATAGTTTTTGATATATTTTTATATAAAATTCAAATTTCAAGCTCCCGTACAGTCGAATTGAGAAATTTGGTATCAACTCTTATAATCTACTGATAACAAACTTTTGTGTACCCGCTTATTTATAACTAATGACAAATTGAGTTAACGGTATATACCTCAGAAATATCATGCCCTCTCTGCTTTTCTTAGCTTCTTCAAGGATAAGGATTGTTGTCTAAATTTAAAGATGGATTGTTGTCTAAATTTACAACCCAAATCTTTGTTCACCCTTTCTTGTGAACCCTAATATGAGATGACTTTGAAACTTCCATGATGCATGCATCTATACATATGTGACTTTTTCTGATTTTAAATCTAAAAAATCCCTGTTTTCTTTGAGATAAAGAACTTTTAAAGTTTTCAATGCCTTGTCTTGGAGTTGGTCTTCGAAAACATATTTTGTCGGCCAAGATACTTTTGAATTCCTCAACACTGATGAGCCTTAAACACGAAGAAGCCATCGCTCAACCCTGGAGAGACTTTATGCTTGGGAGAAAAGAAGCTTTATGAAGAAGTTAGGGCGTTTATATTTAAACTTGAATTATTTTTCCAATATATTGTTTCCAATATATTATTGTTTCCAATATATTGGAAAATTTACTCGTACGTAGTGAATAGAATCATTTGTTTTGTTTATAGTGATCCATAGTGCAAATTCACTTCCAGTATATCTTTGTCGTGGACCAGCGGAATCCAGAGAAATTACATTATTCTCATGTAATATTTTGAGAATATTCAAAGCCTTCTGAAATCAGTGTCGTGTATTGATATTTTGGGTTTCCAGATTCACCGTGTTTGAGAAATTCATGCCGACATTTCAGACCTGTGATGCAGAGTCTATCTTGAGAATAGAAAGATCAAGTCAGGACTCAGAACCAACAAGAAGGATGCACATCTTCATATTTCTTCATGTTTTGTTTGATTAGGCTTAGCTTTGTCTAACCTGATGTAACTGTTGGATTTTTCATCTATTCTTTTGATGGCTTCACAGAGTGGAGAATCTGTAAAGATAATCTAGCCTAATATCCAAAGAGAATAAGCTTGCAATTTATCCATTATTTAACCTCATATCTACTAAATTGACCAATTATGTGGCTAATGAAGTGTCGATTCGTAGTTTGCATTGGTCTAATTTGGACGTTCCAGAATGCCATTGATATATTTATGTGTTGTATAGTATTGGCAAATGTTCCCAAACAATTTAATATCAATGTTTATTAATGATTTAATGAATAGATAAACAATCTAATACCAATGTTTATTAATGATTTAATGGACAGATAATTTTCAGAAGTTAGTCTTCGGTGGTTTTTCAACCCTGTATGCAATTTCTGATGAGGTAGCTTGGTGGGTTTGATGTACGGTTTTAGTATATTTGGAGATTGTTGAAAAGGTAACAACAAAAAATCTTTTAGAATATGGATCAAATATCTTTAAGTAATTTTCCATTAAATCTAAGAAATTATTAGCTTGGACCAATTGGTCATGTATCATAGTTAAATGGAATACTCTGAACCTACCATTTTTTATTACTACTAACTCAAGGTTTAATTTTATTTGAATGCAGCTCAACTTTCTCATTTTTTAAAAGAAAAAGTCAACCCTCCATTTTCTGGACATGAAAGTTCCTTCTCTTCACTATACAAATAAAGCAATAAATGAACATTTGCTATAACATGAACATGATAGCCTTACCTTCTCTTGCAGGGTACCTACCCACTTTATGAAAGGGCCTTTCCTTTACTTGCCATGTTGGAATGCCAATCCATGTGGGTGTCCCTTTCCAACATATTATGTAATTGTTTTTTTTATTTGTGTATTTATGGTCGTCATATGGGCTTGTATGTTTCCTATAGTTAGGCTATCCACTTGGGGTGACGTTATTGGATTGAGCATAATGCTCTATCATGTTGAAGAGGCTTCCAATGCTTGCCCCCATTACTTGTTAGTTTTTGTAGTGGATAAGAGAAGATACTAAAAATTTCTTGATGAGTTTTAGTGGTTGGCAAATATTCTAGAGGGTTTCAAAACTCTTCCGCCATTGCAGTGTTGTGACCTTTGTGCATGCATTCATTGAATGTGAAATTCAGATTAGAAATGTAATTTCCAAAAACCATAAAATTTTTGGGTAGATGGTCCAAGAGCTACAGGAATGCATTCTCAAGGTCTTTTTTTAAAGTTTTTAGATAACTGTAATTTCCACTTGACTATATATAACATACTCTATAATTCTCCATTCCATTGAGCTTTGGTCATCCATGAATTTTAATATAACTTATTTCTATGCTAGTTTCCTTCCTCTCTATATTGTAAAGAAGTTTGGATATATTTCCATATCAGATTCAAAGTTTTTAGGCTCCCTCATAGTCCAAATGATAAGTTTGCTCTCAACTCTTATAATCCACTGAAAGCAAACTTTTGTGTACCCGCAAATTGAGTTGAATTGTGGATGCTCAAAAATATGAGGCTCTCTCTGTTTTTCCTACCTTCTTAACTTTTTCAAGGATGAGGATTGTTGTCTAAATTTACAACCCAAATATTTGTTCATGTTTTCTTGTCAACCCTTATATGAGATGACTTTGAAACTTCCATTGTGCATGCATTTGTACATATATTTCTTGTGTTTTTTTTAATATAAAATATTCTTGTTTTCTTTGAGATAAAGAACTTTTTTATATGGTTGAGTAAATTTGCTTGTATGTGCTATAGGGAACAATCACAACTTTGCTAAAGTTTCCAATGCCTTATCTTGTAGTTGGTCATCGAAATTACCTCTTGTCTAAAAAGATACTTTTGAATTCCTCAACATTGATGAGCATTAAACACGAGGACACCATTTCTCAACCCTAGAGAGACTTTATGCATGAGAGAAGAGGTTTTATGAGGAAGTTGGGCTATTTATCTTTAATCTTGAACTTTTTTTCCTTGTTTTTATGATCCCATATCCCATATATTGAAAAACTTCTTTAGTACTTAAATAGTGTTTCATATTCCCAGATGCGGGTGCCAGCTAGCAATATAGGGTTGACGGGACAGGGGTCTCATGAAGGCCACGTGCCCATCACGCGCAAGGCTCACTTGGGATATGGAGGAGCTGGTCACTCCCGGACGGTGGCTTTAATAGCCACAGGATGGCAGGCCGAGAGCATTAACACTCCGGCCTCCCTCGGCTGCGCTACCCCTCTCTGCTCTGTGATGGATGTGATAGCTACCATTATGGCGGACGACCACCGAGGTAGAGCTGGAAGCTCTATTTATAGCGGCCCTCTCCGCATCCCTGTCCATCTGCATTATGATCTCTGGTTAATTCGCATCCAATTTCTGGTTAACACAGGCTCTGCCCTGTTCTGTCACAACTCGAACCTGCTTGTTTAGCTGAATCATTCCCTAAACTTCCCTGCCAGTATGGTCCGTGAGCGCCAAAGGATGCTGAGCCATCGGGGCTCCAGCAAAGGTGGCACCTCGCAATGCCTAGCTGCGGAGGAGACCCGCCCACCTTGTCATTGCCGCACTGTCACTGCTTCTGCCACTGCCACAGCTTTGTCGCCTCAAATCCCTCTCGGCCTACCCAATTCCTGGAGGCTAGCTCCCCTGGCACCTCCGACGCACCCTTCTTTGGCTCCGCCATCTTCTCCTTTGACAGTCGCCTGACTCGGCCGCGTATTAACGTCCACATTTCAGTTCTGTTTATTGATGAATCCGAGGAGGAAGGAGGCACCAGCTCTCCGCCTGATCTTGCACCTCGGAGAGACGAAATCCACGAGGCTAACTTGGGCCAGGCAGACAAAGGAAAGTTCGTTGATGAGCCGAATCCTCAGAAGGATGGCAGTGAACGTCCACCTGCAGAGGCTGAGGAAGCTGCAACCACAGAGCTGGAGGAGGACTATTACAGACCCTTCCCGATCGTGGAGGAGGAGCTGGAGGAATAGCTCGCTGCTCCAATTCTGGCACTGATGCATGGTCCGAGTTGTCTCTGGTCAAGTTTTCCTCGTCCACTTGTCTTTGTTAGTTCATGTGTCGTTTTTTCAAGGCTGGTTATGTCGTAGACGTGTCATTTTGTCAATGATTTGGGGTTTTTTTGGGAATGAGACAGACGACTGGTTTTTTGGGAATGAGAGAGTTGGCTATAGTGGCTCTCCCCTGCGTGGGATTGTTGTTCTACATTTGGGCCTAGTTCACTGTTTTGGGTCTGGTTCTCCCCTGTGTGGGAATTTCTCTGGTTCTCCCCTGCGTGGGAATTTCTCTGGTTCTCCCCTGCGTGGGAATTCCTCTGGTTCTCCCCTGCGTGGGAATTTTTTGGGTCCTAATCGCAAGCATGGTCAAACGGTTGAGCCTCTCAAAGCCTTCTGAAATCAGTGTCGTGTATTGATATTTTGGGTTTCCAGATTCACTGTGTTTGAGAAATTCATGCCGACATTTCAGACCTGTGATGCAAAGTCTATCTTGAGTATAGAAAGATCAAGTCAAGAAGGATGCAAATCTTCATATTTCTTCATGTTTTGTTTGGTTAGGCTTAGCTTTGTCTGACCTGATGTAACTGTTGGATTTTGCATCTATTCTTTTGATGGCTTCACAGATCTGCAGAGATAATCTAGCCCGATATCCAAAGAGAATAAGCTTGCAATTTATCCATTATTTAACCTCATATCTACTAAATTGACCAATTATGTGGCTAATGACATACTCGTGTCGATTCGTAGTTTGCATGGGTCTAATTTGGACGTTCTAGAATGCCATTGATATATTTATGTGTTGTATAGTATTGCCAAATGTTCGCAAACAATTTAATATCAATGTTTATTAATGAGTTAATGAACAGATAAACAATGTAATACCAATGTTTATTAATGATTTAATGGACAGATAATTTTCAGAAGTTAGTCTTTGGTGGCTTTTCAACCTTGTATCCAATTTCTGATGAGGTAGCTTGGTGGGCTTGATGTATGGTTTTAGTATATTTGGATGTTTATTAATGATTTAATGGACAGATAATTTTCAGAAGTTAGTCTTCGGTGGTTTTTCAACCTTGTATGCAATTTCTGATGAGGTAGCTTGGTGGGCTTGATGTATGGTTTTAGTATATTTGGAGATTGTTGAAAAGGTAACAACAAAAAATCTTTTAGAATATGGATCAAATATCTCTAAGGAATTTTCCATTAAATCTAAGAAATTCTTAGCTTGGACCAATTGGTCATGTATCATAGTTAAATGGAATACTCTGAATCTACCATTTTTTATTACTATTAACTCAAGGTTTAATTTTATTTGAATGCAGCTCAACTTTCTCATTTTTTAAAAGAAAAAGTCAACCCTCCATTTTCTGGACATGAAAGTGCCTTCTCTTCACTATACAAATAAAGCAATAAATGAACATTTGCTATAACATGAACATGATAGCCTTACCTTCTCTTGCAGGGTACCTACCCACTTTATGAAAGGGCCTTTCCTTTGCTTGCCATGTTGGAATGCCAATCCATGTGGGTGTCCCTTTCCAACATATTATGTAATTGTTTTTTTTATTTGTGTATTTATGGTCGTCATATGGGCTTGTATGTTTCCTATAGTTAGGCTATCCACTTGGGGTGACGTTATTGGATTGCGCATAATGCTCTATCATGTCGAAGAGGCTTCCAATGCTTGCCCCCATTACTTGTTAGTTTTTGTAGTGGATAAGAGAAGATACTAAAAATTTCTTGATGAGTTTTAGTGGTTGGCAAATATTCTAGAGGGTTTCAAAACTCTTCCGCCATTGCGGTGCTGTGACCTTTGTGCATGCATTCATTGAATGTGAAATTCAGATTAGCAATGTAATTTCCAAAAACCATAAAAATTTTGGGTAGATGGTCCAAGAGCTACAGGAATGCATTCTCAAGGTCTTTTTTCAAAGTATTTAGATAACTGTAATTTCCACTTGACTATATATAATATACTCTATAATTCTCCATTCCATTGAGGTTTGGTCATCCATGAATTTTAATATAACTTATTTCTATGCTAGTTGCCTTGCTCTCTATATTGTAAAGAAGTTTGGATATATTTCCATATCAGATTCAAAGTTTTTAGGCTCCCTCACAATCCAAATGAGAAGTTTGCTCTCAACTCTTATAATCCACTGAAAGCAAACTTTTGTGTACCCGGAAATTGAGTTGAACTGTGGATGCTCAAAAATATGAGGCTCTCTCTGTTTTTCTTACCTTCCTAACTTTTTCAAGGATGAGGATTGTTGTCTAAATTTATAACCCAAATCTTTGTTCACGTTTTCTTGTCAACCCTTATATGAGATGACTTTGAAACTTCCATTGTGCATGTATTTGTACATATATTTCTTGTGTTTTTTTTTAATATAAAATATTCTTGTTTTCTTTGAGATAAAGAACATTTTTATATGGCTGAGTCAATTTGCTTGTATGTGCTATAGGGAACAATCACAGTTTTGCTAAAGTTTTCAATGCCTTATCTTGTAGTTGATCATCGAAATTACCTCTTGTCTAAAAAGATACTTTTGAATTCCTCAACATTGATGAGCATTAAACACGAGGACACCATTTCTCAACCCTAGAGAGACTTTATGCATCAGAGAAGAGGTTTTATGAGGAAGTTGGGCTATTTATCTTTAATCTTCAACTTTTTTTCCTTGTTTTTATGATCCCATATCCCATATATTGAAAAAATTCTTTAGTACTTAAATAGTGTTTCGTCTGTGCGCGAGGACCAGATAGCGGGAGTCTAGTGCAACCTTCGCGGTCGGTAGGAGGAAGCCCGGAGAGCGCGCGAGGAGCCACAATCAACCACGAGACTGCACACAACTACAGAGCCATGGCCCCACGAGGGGGTCGCAAAAAAGACCCACTCTTTCCACCTGAGCTAGCTACATTCTAGGATTTGGTTGCGCCCTGCAATAAACAGCCAGGAACCGAAAACCAGCAGAAGTTTGTAAAAGAAATGGAATCCATCCCCACAATTGCTCTGTTGACTAAAGAACTGATTTGATAATCACCCTATGAGTGACCTTAGTTAATTAACTATTGAATGAAGGTATTATAGACTCACGTGCTGGAGTGTGTCCATGTGATTTTAGGCAACGGATCGACCAAATTGCGAAATACACAGACACTAGAAATATGGATAATAGCAGAGAAACACAGTAAGAAAATACAAGAGCACAACAATTTATAAGGAGTTCACCCTATACTCTAGGGCTACGTCTCCAGTCCAGCTTTCAGTGGTCTTTAATGGGAGGAGCCCAATGTGGTGCTCGATTCCCGACAGATCCTCTCAGGGATTGCTCGATGCTGCCTTATGTTGTAGGTTAGCTTGGCTCTCTGCCTTTCTGCTCTTTGCTTCACTATCTCTTCCTTTCTCTATCTTTGTCTTCTTCTCTTCGCTTTGTCCTCTCGGTGTCCGTTCTTGGCTTTAAAGCCAATTGATCTCATGAGTGTTCGCTTCCTCTTCTTCCTCCATCGGGTCGCCTGCTACTACTCGCTTGGAATTCCCTGTCTTGACGTCATCATCAACGGCTCACAGGGAGTGGACACTTGTCCTCTTGCGAACTACGCCAGCTTTTCCTTGTCGGTTCAGTTTTTTTTTTGTTCCATTACTTTGTGGAATGAGTCATCCGCAAACTCGGTGGTCAAATTGGACGTCAAAATTCTTTCTGTTGCGGCTAAATCCCCTGTCAGATTCAGATCTTTCATCAGGCGTTTTCTCAGCCGTTAGATCTGGAGCCCCCAGATCCAACGTCATTTTCTCATTTCGTGCGGTTGACTTGCTCGACCGTTAGTGCATGATGAGCAGTGGTTTTCTCTCTCTGCCTGCCATGCGTTGGGTGCTGAGTGGAATCGCTCATTTTTCTCCAAATCTGCTTACCACCCAAGGGTGCCTCAGATAAATACCGCCAGTTTTGGAGCGCGGATCCCACCTTTAGCTTTTAGCACTTTTCCCCACGGTTCTTCCGACTTCCACGCGATCGAGCACTTGAGGCCCTTTCTTCTCAAGGGGTTTTGCCAAGCGATGCCCAGCTAATCGCGCATCAGAAACAACCTCCTTTTCCTGATCCTAGCTTCCTAGGTGCTAGTTTCACCTCCTGCGCAGTCTTTGTGGGCCTCGGTCAGCGCGCTTTGACTGAGGTCCTTGTCGTTCCACGTTGCCTGCCAATTGCCACTATTCAGAGGTCTTTCTGATCGCTTTGTGCTCTTGAATTCGAAGTTTGTCCCTTCCTGATACAGTCACAGTGCTTTGATTTTTCTTCATGGATCTAATTCAAATCAAGACCTTCCCATTGAAAAAGATTTTGGACCACCAAAAGTTGGTTTTCAAACATCGGCTAAGTGAGGGTACAATTTTCTCACTTGTGCAATCTCTACCCACTTTGCATTGCTCGGCTTTGAACCCTTGAGTCCAATTCTGAGGTACTCAACATCTCCCCTGCACATTGTCCTCACCTTCCTATCCAGCACTGTGTCTTCCTTCAATTCATTAAGATATTCAGGTAGCAGGTCATCAATAGAAGGCAATTGACTCTGCTCTTCGAGATCCTCAATCAATCAGGATTCAAACAATCTCAAGCAATCTGCATTTACGACTGAGTAGATGTGCATGTAAGCTAGGAGATCAAGGTGAAAAGCATTATCACCAATCTTCTCAAGTATTTTGAAAGGTCCATACCTAATAGGCTTCAGCTTTTTACCTTCACCTTGCATCCTGTCCTTGCTGATATACAGCCAGACTTGGTCACCAACTTGGAAACTATACTCCATCCGATGCTTGTCATGCCTTGCCTTGTATTTGGCTTGGCTCTTTTCCAGTCGTTCCTGTACTACCTGGTGGATCTCCTGGATTTGTTCAATGAACCTAGTTACCCTGTCCACATCACTATGTCCCTCAACTATGGTATCTTTACCAAAGACAAAATCCAAAGGAGACCTTGGTGTGAAACCAAAACAGGTCTCAAAAGGAGATCTCTGTGTAGAAGAATGTTTTTATTTGTTGTAAGCACACTGCACATAACACAAATGTTCATCCTAAAGCTTAGGATGTTTGTTGCAATATCCTCTGAGTAACTGGATCACTGTCATGTTAACTACTTCTATCTGGCCATCAGTTTATGGATGAAAAGTTGTGCTTTTCTTTAGTTTGGTGTCCATCAGTTCCCATATACTTGACCAAAACTTCCCCACAAATCAGGTGCCTTGATCAGATACAATGGAAGTGGGTAATCCAAAATGGACCCATACATGTTCAAAGAATAGTTTTGCAGTTTTTTCAGCTATAATTTGTTTATTACAAGGTATCAAAATACACATTTTGATGAACCTATCCACAACAACATACAGATAATCACGACCTTTCCTAGATTTTGGCAGTGCTCCAACAAATTCCATGGAAACACTTTCCCAAGGGTGAGAAGGAACTGGTAATGGAGTGTACAAGCATAGTTTTCTATTGTTGGGCTTGTTGTTAGCACACATAGTACACCCTCTTACATATCTAGAAACTATCTCATTCATTTTTGGCCAATAACAAAATCTTTGCAGCTGTGCAATTGTTTTACTTACCCCAAAGTGACCTAATATCAAAGAAGTGTGTGCTTCCCTAATTATCTTTACTCTCTCAGTTTGTGGAATGCAAAGTTTCCCACAATGGTATGAGAGTCGGTCCTTCACATGATAATCCAATTCTTCTACTCGTTTGCCTTGACTCAAAGTTGCATATACATCTTTAAAGTCTATATCTTGAGCATATTGTTCAATGTAGCTTTCATGTAGTACATAATTATGCTGAAGTATAGAAGATGCATTTATAGTGGGTCTAGATAACATGTCTGCAACTTTATTATGTATGCCCTTTTTATATCTGATGACTAAATGAAACTATTGTAGAAAACCCATCCATCTATAGTGCTTTGATTGCTACAACTTAGTTTGGGTGTGTAGATATTGAATTGGTTGATGATCAATATGTATTACTGTCTCTTTGCCCATTAAGTAATGTTTCCACTTTTTCACACTTTGCACTAATGCATACAATTCTTTATCATATGTAGGATAGTTAACCACTGTAGGATTAAAATTCTCAGAATGATAACATATGGGTTTACCATGCTTTGTCAACATTGCTCCCATGGCATAGTCGCTGGCATCCGTTTGGATCTCAAATGGTGTTTGTAGATCAGGCAGTGCTAGTACATGTGCTATACTAATCTTTTCTTTCAAGGTGTCAAAGGCTTTCTGATGTTTGCCTCCCCACTGAAACACCTTGTTTAATCCTATTAAATCATGTAAGAGAGCTACAATTGAGGAAAAGTTAGAAATGAATTTCCTCCAATATTGTGCTGCCCCTAAGAAGCTTCTCACTTCTGTAGCAGACTTAGGTTTAGGCTAGTTTACAATGACTGCCACTTTAGAGGGATCTATTTTCAATTCATCACCCCCTACTATATGACCCAAATAATTTAGAGATGTTTTTCCAAATTCACATTTTGAGAATTTAACATGAAGTTTTTCTCTTTTCAAAACATCTAGTGTCTTCTTAACATGCTTTAAGTGTTTTTCCCACGTTTGCTAAAAATCAGAATATCATCCAGATACACAATAACAAAATCATCAAGAAATGGTCTGAGTACATCATTCATTAATATCATGAAAGTAGCAGGAGCATTAGTTAAGCCAAAAGGCATAACCAACCACTCATACAATCCCTCCTTTGTTTTGAAAGCAGTCTTCCATGCATCTTGTTCTACAACTCGGACCTGATGGTATCCATTGTGCAAGTCTAGCTTGGTGAAATAAACAGCTTCTTTCAATTGATCTAAAAGATCATCTATGCGGGGAAGGGGATAACAATTTTTTATTTTTATCTTATTAAGTGCTTGGTAATCAATTCACATTCTCCACGAGCCATCTTTCTTTCTCACCAAAATGATTGGTGACCCACAGGGTGATGTGCTAGGCCTGATGGACCTCTTCTCGAGCAACTCCCACACCTACTTCTTGATTTCAACATTCTCTAAAGTAGACAACCTTTTATACTTGTGGCTGCAATGCTTGTTTCATCTCCCGAGTCTGACCCCAAATATTTCTGAATAGCTGCAGTAGTCTTCTTCTTCTTTCCCTCGAACTTTTTAGGTCTCAGATCTAGATGCAGAATCCAAAAATGGTCATCATCATGCCCATCCTTTTTACAGTGAGTGCATGAAGCTTTGCTTTTTTGTGCAGTATTAGCCTTCCTTGCTTTCCACTTCTACTTTCTTTTCTCCTTGCTCTTGCTTGTAATGGGTTGGGATGGTCCCCCAACTTATGGATTTCCATTCTTTCCTCTAGCTTCTAGATGAGTAGCTTGTACAGATACCTCATCTATACTAGTGGGATTAAACATGAGGATGGTATGCCTCATGTAGCTGTGTAGACCACAAAGAGTCTCTGGTGAGTCTAATGAGATTCCTAGAATCAATGCTCTCTTTCTAATTTCTTGAGTGTACCCTTGCACACTTTTCCCTTTCAACTGTTGAAGAGTTTGCCAACTCATCATGGCTTGTTGCATGTAGGCCAATGGGTAGAACTGCTTTTTGATTGCAGAAACAAATTCACTCCATACAAAGATAGTCTTACCATGTCCTTTCATGTCAACTTGGGTTCTGCCTTCCCACCAAACCAAGGCAGTGCCTCCATGGTGTAGGCTTGCCACCTGAATCTTGCTTTTGTCTGAGTCGATGTTCTGTGCTTTGCAATAAACATCAATTTGTCTAATCCAATTGTCCAACTTTTCTGCATTTAACTTTCCATCATATATAGGTAGATCAAATTTAACATCTAGTTTGGTCAAAGATGCTTTATTTTTAGGGCTATCAGGAGGTGTGAGAAAGTTTTCCTCTTTCCCTTTTCCTTTGGAGTGGTCATGGAAATGTGATTCATCTTCTCCTTTGTCTTGTTTAGAGCCTGATGAATCTTCATTCTTGTGTTTTCTAAAGTCCTTATACATTTCTTCTACCATGGACTTTATGGCTAGGAAACTTTCTATGAATTGAGGGTCTGGACCCATAGGACCTTCCTTTGACATTGTCTTCTGAGGATAGACTCTCCCAATTTCAGGATTAGTTTCAACCAACTCTCCTTCTCCTAATTTGAGCTTTGACCTAGATTCAATAGCTAAACCAACACAAGCTTGTCTAACCTTACAGCCTAGAGCTCTGGTACCACTTGATCTAATAATCACCCTATGAGTGACCTCTGTTAATTAACTATTGAATGAAGGTATTATAGACTCATGTGTTGGTGTGTGTCTATGTGATTTTAGGTAACGGATCGATCAGATTGCAAAATACACAGACACTGGAAATATGGAAAACAACAGAGAACTTCTACTTCAGTAGCTTTTTAATGCGAATAGCTTTTACTTTTCAATGTATAGACAATTATGCTAGTAGGCAAGTGGATGGTAGGATAAGCATAGACATACATTCATATATTGCGTTGCTAGAAATACTTAAGATATATTGCATGGTTAGAAAGACTTAAGACTTATCATTTTTGGATGCCATACCATGTCATTAGGTGGCCAACAGACTTGGTTTCCCACAAGGCAAGTTGATGCCACCTAACTATCTTTAAATCTAGTTGTAACTTGCTGTTAAATTAATAGAAAAAAGAGGTACTAGCAAGCTTAACAAAAAAGAAATCGAGCTTTATCTATCAAGTTGTTATGCCTATATTGTTCTTTTAATTAAAAAAAATCATATGAACATGAGTTGTGTTTTTTTGGGAATGTGGTATTAATAATCCATAGCTTTAGGCCATGGTATTGTAACAAAACCTATTTGCATGTTAATTATCACCATGGAAAAGTGGAAGTGAATATTAATGTTTAATATTAATATTAATGTTTATATATTAATATTAATATTAATTATTTTTTATTTTTTAAATATGGAAAAACATAAGATGTATTATGAGGTAAGTGGTTTGATACCTATCAATGTTTACCTTCCATTTAATTTATATTGGTTTTTTTTTGTCAATCAAACCCTTCAAGTTATATTACCATGCTGAAAACAAGTAAGTACATAGTTTCATAAGCTTTTCCTGCCTCATTCCTACTTCTTGTGCATATGGAAGTCTGTGTTCCAATCAGGCCTATAGTGCTTGTAGGTATTCATTTGTTCGTCGTTGGCTTCTGTGAACATTCCCCAGTTGTTCCATAATTTCAGATTGAGAGAACTAAATTTCATTCAAGTATATCGCCATTTCATTGTGATCCTTGTGCCTATGATCACGAAGGATATCTAGGTTGGCCTAGATTCCTTGCAATTGAGAAGCAATCGATTCCATGGAGGGAGCCTGTACCACACGACCGGGAGAAGGAATATGGTTTTTTGTTATCTCCTCTTCTTTATCTAGATTGGCTAATCATTCCTTGATGGAGGAATAGGCTTTTCTAGCACCAGCAATGGGGTGTCCATGATGTACTCCTCCATTGTGGGGTCATCCTCTCTGCCGCAACATAACTACATAAAATGGTAATTCCTCTAATCGAGCAGGACTCTATACTAACTGACCTGCCCAACCACCACTATACGACAAAATCTCAATTCCCCACTGCAAGACACCACAACGATTGGGATGAAAAATACTAGATCCATCATCCTAGAACCAGACGCCCCCAGACTCCCCAACATGACAAGGGTAAACTAACTCTAAGATTGTATGCATACCCCTAACAATAACACTACACATTTCAGAGTACAACACCAAGATCCTCCCAGACCACCCGAAACCAGCCCAACTTGTGGACCGATCTTTATGAACCATGCGGACATACTCCTAGCTGCAACCCAGAACTCACCCAACCATGACGCCAAGACAAAGAAGGGCCCCAAGACACAAGGAGAGGAAATAATTTACCCTGACTCTGGAAATGAAAACCCAAGTTACTCTTCTTAGGGGCCTTAGGAACCTATCTAAGGATGGTAGCAACCTCGCTACCCCAGGACCCTTCTAACACAATGAAATAATTATGTGCTCTTAAGCCAAAGATGAACCAGTCATGCTAACTTAGCTCTAGTGTGACATCTACACCACAACTACTAGGAAGAGACTGAGACACTAACAAAAAAAGCCAGCTTAAGAGGAAACACCTTACCCACATTCACAGACCCGGGTGATGCCACTAACTCTGCAAGAGGGATACCAACTAAAGCAGGGGCAGTCGTGCAAAAGGAAGCCTACCACCCATCGAAGCATAAACACTAGAAACCTCCTCTCCTGGGTCCCAAATCAAATCTTACGCACAATAACATTCATAGGGTAAACTTCAAACGTTACCTCCTCACCTCCCTGGTCATTTGAATTTCATCATAGGACTAAACTACTACCATAATCATCACCAGAGTGCACAACTCCCCTTCTCATTTCCCTCCACAGTCGAACACAATCATTCCTAGGCCAAAGAATAATAGATATCAAAACATTCTCTAGAATCATCTTACATCAGGCAGAGTGCCCACCACATTCCCGCTTTACCAATTACATGGCAAACATATGGCTGGGGATGGGGATCCCGAGACCCCCTCATCTAAGGTATAGTCACCCCCATCGGGGGAATTTGACACATAGGGTCTTGACTAACAAAGAAATACTATACCATGTGATTTCATATTGGGGCATAAAAAATGAGGAAAAGATGCAATAATATATTGAGCATATAATAGGGGTTAAAGGGTTTTTATATGTTTTATAGAAATATGTGCATTATAAGGTGTTGTTTATAGAATACATTTGCCACGCGCAATAAAAAAACAAGCGAGCTAGAGAAATAAAGGTTCATGCGTATTGTGGGAGTATTGAGAGTGAGAGGTAAAAGAAAAACACTATGGTAATATTAGGTCCATAGTAGCATAATATTCAAGCCTATGGCCCTAGTATTGATATGAAATTTATGATCATGTTAAATTCTTAAAGTAAAAGTGACATGAATCTCCTTTATCTTTAATTTTCATCCTTTTACTTAAATTTTTGACATTATCATGAAATGAATCGAGATCTTTGAGAGTGGTTCCAACCTCATTGTATTTCATATGGAGAAAGTTGAGTTTTAGATCTCACTCAAAATCTAGTATACTTATTAGTTTTTCGGGATTTCAGGATTGGGGAAATTGCAATGTTTCCATTTGATTTTGTCATGTACTAGGTATGGAAATCATATTTAATCAATAACACCAAACCCTATATATACCTTGATGTTAATGAAATTGGTTGTCGAACTCCTCTATCATGACCCTATAAAAATGAACCAATCACTTAAACAAAATCTTGACTTGACATGTTACATTTTTTTATCTTAAGTTAATGCTTAGAGGGTGATATTAATGACAAAGATCCAAATATAGGCAACAATTTTAATGATATGAGGGTATTTGTTGTAGCATGATATTTTGGATGCTAGATGCCAATTAGAGCCTATTTGTTGATGTATTTTCGGTTCATAGATGGATTGCACTTGATGTTACTTTGGTTTTGTGCACCCTTACATGCTATATAAATGAGATTTTGTAATTTGTGGACCCGCGGTTGATGAAAATTATAACTTCTAGATGAATAATGTTATATGCTTTAATCCATGGTTTTATGCTTTTTAATCACAAATTGATCAGTCTACATGCTTTTGTTGACATATATGCATCAAAATATATAAAAATATATATATTATACAAAATTCACTCCCAAAATCATTCTCGAAATGGGATATTTTGAAAATGTCATTCCCCACTCCTGCTTCCAATCCCACTCCCAAGAAGCCTTGCTCCAGAACATACATGCATCACATTACTAATACCTCTATGATATATGTCTAATCCATGTGCTAATATTTTTTACCTATTGCTCAGCTAGTAATCTAACCAATAATGAGGCAGTAGAGAAGACAATAGATATGGCACCTTCACCCTTTCCTTACATCAGCGATGAACAGGTTGAATGAAAGTGAAGGAAACAATGATAAAAATTATTGCTTGTGTAACAACCCCTTGTTGTATTTCCATGTAAAAACATATGATACCAAGGTCATGGGACATGTATTCTGAGCTGAATGTTGGGTAAAACATCCTAGTGGGTGCTCATTTGGTTTATTATGGCTAAGGGGAAATTGGCAAAGGCAATGAAAAAGGCTTTGAATATGAAAGGCGCATTAATTGACATTTATTTATGAAAATAATGGAAATAGGAGAAAAGGAAGGTGAAATGTCACAGGTCGCATGTGAGTAGGAAATTGAAGGAAAAATAATGGAAATTGAAGAAAATAGAGGCCTCATTAATAAATATGCTTGTGAGGATTAGATCATGGATTTTGTTAATTTAACCTTCTGTCAGTTTTAGATTGGAGCTCTCTCTCTATTCTCTCTCTCTCATACTCTTGCACACTTAGAGCATTCAACAAGGAAGGCAAAGGAAGGGCAAGAAAGAAAAAGGGAAGTAAAGATCAAGAAAGGAAGAGTTGGATCAAGTAGCTACAATATGATTACTTGCAGGTATCAAGTTGCATGTATTATTTCCTTGGTAGTTTTGGCATGCTCTTACCCTTAGGTCTAGTGCATATAAGAGTATATGCTAGTTGATTAGTGTGGTCATATGCATGTGTCAGATAGTCATGAATGATAGTAACTTGTTGTTATATGCGCTGCAATCATATGCATGATGATTATGGTCATTGCAGCTAAGATCTTGATGTTATATGTATTGTGCTAGTCTGGATTGGCCTATGCAAATGGTCATGGTCATGATATTCAGGCACGAGTTGATATATTTATGATATTGTGTCGTATTAATCTAGATTGATTTGAGTAGATGTGCTAGCATCCCCTGAGATACATTGAGGTATGAGTTGATTATGTCATCTATTTGGTTTATCTAACATGGTACGTTACATGTTGTCTGAATGTTTGATTAATTGCATGGTATGAGTGTGTCTATAAGATTGCATGAAGGAATGCTATCGTATTAATATGGTTGTACTAACACAAAATGTTCTTAGACAACTGATATGTACTTGAGTGTAAGTGGGTGCTAATTGTAGTATTATGACTTATGACTACGAGTTGATTATGACATGGTTGTTAGTCTTTGTAAAGGTTGATTTCAAATTTATAGACATGATGTCTTGATCTTTGGAACATGTGTCTGACATGTGTGAAGAGACGTAGGGAAACATGCTTAGTATTATCATGACAAGGTAATAGTTGATTTTTTTATATAACTAACAACTGGGTGATGTGATAGTACATAATAAGAATCAATTGCAGCAAGGTAAAAGGTAAAAAAAAGGAATTGGGTGAGAATTCCTTTGGCTGTGTTTGGAAACCACGATTCCAAGTCAATGAGTGCTTTGCATGAATACAAAAATTCTTCTTAACCTTCATTTTGTTTGACATTATATGCATATGTGCTATATTCATGAACATGTATTTGGCAGGTGTCTTAGCTAGTTTCTAGTTGTAGCTGGATCCGTCAAGGGAATTGGAGTCCCTTGAGAGATGGCATGGATGTGTTCAATTACAGGGTAGCATGTTTCGCATAATAAGGTAAGGTAATTGGTATATTGTTATGTTTAAATACACACTGATAATTGTGTGTTTATGGCAGTACAATGTAGGGAATTACATGGAAAAATAGATTGCCATGTAATCTTGAAGAAGGATCGCGTTGAGATTTCTCTTGGAAGCATTAGGAACCCATGGGGATTGAATCATGGTTTTTGTTGGGAATTTTGTTCCTTTGGTCTTTTGTGATATTTTTGTGCTTGATTTATAATTTTTTTTATGTCTAGTGTATGGCCATACAACTTTTTTTGTGGTGTCATATTGCTATAGGTTTTTCCGTGGTTTTCTTCTAGTTTGTTTCTTTTTCTTACTATTATGCAAAATATATGATTACAAACAAAAGTATCTTCCCTAGGAATGGTGGACTAACCTAAAACAACATAAAGACAAAGAGACTAATGTTATCCTTAAAGCAAATAGATAACGGGATGAAGCTTACCCAGAATCTGTCATTTTCTTCATTCCTTCCTTGGCTTGAATGCCCCAATCCTAGATTTGATCACTATTATTAGAACCTGCATAGTCAGATAACATAAGCTAATGATCCACAAAATCTATGCAACATCACCTAATCACTTTATTCAATAGATCAACATGGTATTGAAATATATGAAACGATAACATCATATATAGGAAAACAAAGAACTCTTTGCAATAATAGAAATGTAGTGATTTACAACCAAAAATATGTTTTGATCTTGTAGAAGAGCTACTCCAAGTTAACTTGTCAACTGGAGTGAGGGAGTGTTGGTCAATATGAAAGAAAATTTGCCTAAAGCAAGAGAGGGAAATTTGAAAAACTTTGGATATAGTTCCATCTTGGTCTCTTTTTCCCTAGAACATATTCCATTACTACAAAGTTTCTTCGAGGATCAGTTTCTCACCAACCTTATTTGGGTGGCTACATAGACAATTCATTGTGGTCAATGATTATCCGTACGAAGGGATGGATTTTTACAACAACCCTAAGCTAGGAAATGGTTGAAACAACCCCTCTTCTCATGGATTCGACCCCTGAAGGTCAGGATGAGTTGTTCGATGCCTATATTATGTATTTTCTTAGTCATTTGTAGAGGTTGGATTCACTTGGATGCTCTGAACAATATTTTACATCATTGTAAGCAATTTGGCAAGGAAATTAAAAGGAGTTGCAACTATTTTATGGGATACTTGTGGTATGGTGCTTTTGCATAATTTCTTCTTTTGTTATCAGTTTTTCACATGTTTTATGTATGCCACAATCTATTGCATTGCTTCTAACTGAATGATATCAAGATAGATAGGTAGAATTCATTGTTTACAGTTTTCTACCTTGGGAAACCATTCAGTATTCTATGTTTCCTGTTGTTTGAGAAGGATACATGATCTTTACATGCCCTCCTCAACTCCTCACCAGTCTTAGGCATACCACCTCACTAGATTTCAAGTGCCAAATCCTATACCTACCTTGTCCCATAGAACAACCTGCATCCCGACCTAATTTCCCAAACACAAATTGCCTAGCTCCATCTGATCCAACACAAAACCAACAAAATCAATCAAAACCCTAGAGCTACTATACCTAGCATAAAATCTTGATTCATGATATAGTAATTTTGACCAAGATTCATAAGGAGAGATCCCTTTCCCAACCTGGTAGGGCTAGCTACTAGGTTAAGCTTGGTTTGTGGTTATCCTAGGATTGCCTTCCTTCATCCTGAGGTCAATCTAGGCTCTAACATAGTGGCGACCATACTGGAGACGCAATGTTATTTTCCTTAGTAAAATGTATCAAGTTTAGATCTGATCGTTGATGGTGGACAACGATCAGACGCCGGAAGGCTGAAATCATTCACCTGGCGTCTCCAAATCAGTTTCGAGATCAGATACAAGGACTCCACTGGAGGATGAACCTAACCAACAAAAACATGAAAGGAAAATATGGAAAGATCAGGTATTCAAGTTGGAATTTCATCTAAGACATTATGTTCTTTGTTATAAATTATTTCTTCTCTTTTCCTGAGAATGTCAAGAAGGCTTTACGAAGTATACTGTATTGAGAAAAGATCTTAGACTTGCATGTGATTATTTCCCTTGGAAGATTGTGAATACAAAATATTTGCATGCCTTTGATCTTGATCTAGACCCTTCTTCCAGATCTTATGATGACCGTCTTCAAACTGATGAGCCTCAGGAGACCAAGACTGAGTCTATAGCTTTTGTATATACTCCTACACCTTGTAAAATTCCAGATCGATACAAGCCTCTGATTTTACCTCCTATATCCCATGCTTTCCCTAAAAATCATTACCTATATCTACCAAGATTTGATGGCGAATGTGACAACATCACTGCTGAGAGACATGTATTGAATTTTGAGTCTTTTCTTGACCTTTTTGAAGTTGATGAAGAGGATGTTAGTATTAGGCTTTTTCCTCTTTCTTTGCAAGGCAAAGTCAAGAGTTGGTTCAAAACCTTTCCTAACGCAAGCATCTCAGATTTCAAGCAGTTCGTCAAAGTTTTCCTCGTCAAGTGGGTGCCTGATGTGAGCATCTCAGATTTCAAGCAATTCGTCAAAGTTTTACTCGACAAGTGGGTGGTCAGAAAAAACCCTTTCTTGATTCTAGAAGAATATAACCAGCTGAAAATATTGCCAGGGGAGACAATACAATAGTTTTTTGCCAGATTTAACCAAGTTTATTGTTCGATGCCTGCTAATATAAGACCTCCTCCTAGATCTGCTCTCTTACACTACCCGAAAGCCTTTGATCCGGAAAAGGAGTTTCAGCCGAGGGAAAGGAACCTTGCAACACTTGAAAAGATGCAAAATAGTGCAGTAGATATAGAGGCTAATCTGCTGATCAAAAGGGCAAAGTCGAAGGAAGAAGAGGGGAAGAACATAGATATAGAGGAATAGACATCTTTAGAGGTAAATCTCAACATTTTGGTAAGTGCAGTGGAAGAAATGATGCAAAATATCACCATAAGGAATGAGTATGATGTTCAGGACTATAGCTCATAGATTGAAGAAGAACAAGTGGCTGATCCAAAACATTTTCTTTCGAATCCCAATTGTCATATATCAGATAATGATTGTTTTATAGATCATCTTGGAGAAGAGAGATCTATTGATATGACATGTATTCTTGATGATGTGTTTTATACTGATGATTTCCCTATGTTTGATTAGTATGATGATGATTGTGTTCTCCAAACAGAAGCTAGTCTTGCAGACAAATCAATAGTTGGTTTGTGGAAGTAGGAAGTTCACTTTTAGCAACTCGAATACAGTGATCAACCATTACATATCATCTATGGAAGTGAGGAGGAAATTGCGTCAAATTTTGAAGTAAGTGAAGAATCTTTGCCTTTTTGTTTTACCTCGTTTCGGTTCATCAGAGACAACTTTCGTGCAATCAGAAATCAATTGTTGATAAGTTTCAATCTGGACCATCTTGAGGGCAATGAAATCCTTGTTCAAGACTTCTCATATCTAGATTTGCAGCCTCTGAATGCCATTGATTTTCAAGTTTCAGATGAAGACATGGAAGTTGGAACATATGATCAAATGATGCAAGATGATTCTGTACCATTCTGTTTTGAATCATTTCATTTTTTGAAGGGAATTTCGCATAGTATATCTTCAAATGAGCAGCTTGTAGAAGATCATGCAATCTCATTGGAACCAATAGAAAGTGGGTTGCAATAGTCTTTTCAAGTTTTTCATCATCCAATAGCTGATGTGTTGGATGATATTTGCAGTCAAAGTCCTTCTCCATTAGCTAACTGTGAGCTTGAAAAAAGTATTGATACAAACTTGATCTGGCAGCCAGTTCCTTTGTCAGTTTCACCAAGAGTCTTGTCACAACACTTAGATGAAAGTTTGCATTCATGGTATGAGGAGAAGAAAAGTAATCCATTGGATGAGATAAGTCCCTGTGCACATGAATTTCAAGATCCTTATGCAGTATTTTTGGAGTCAGATAGAGAATCCATATTATTCAATCTTGGAAAATTTGGATATGTTTACAAGTTTTCATGGGAGTTGCATTGCAGTAGTTTTCTCTTCTTTCTCATAGACAAGCACTTGTGGAGAATTCAAATAGAAACCAAAATGCTTAATTGTTTGCATTGGTTGTTTCATTTCACTTGATTAGGTGATGAATGGAACAATTAGAGTAGGTTTTATTTAATAAGCTCCATTTTGAGCATCTTTTCTAGTTTGTCAGTTGTGTTTTAGTATCGAGTCAGTTTTTAGTTGAGTAAAAGCCATTTTGTGTCGTCAAGGCATCAGTTTTCAGTCATGCATTTCAGTTTGAGTTTTTGACTCCATGCCCAATGGATAAGGCTACTTGGTCTACGGTGTTCTTGGCACCTCCAAGGAGCTACCATCCCCATTGAGCCAATGTTAGTGTCAGTGTTTCACACTGCCATCCGTGATCAAAATTTGCTCTTTTGCATTTCATAGTAGGAGTCCCATATTGATGAGTTTGCATTACATTAGGTCATGGATTCACTGATGGTAGGGTTTTCTTCAAAATTTTCGCTCAAAACTGTACTTGCTGATCCTCTTTCATATATTTTAGTCATGGCTCATGTTCACTTTGCAATTCATTTCATTAGGTCTTAAGGTTTGGTCTCATTAGGTTTTAGGGTCCCACCATGGTCAAATCCAATAATTACATGCCAATAATGATCAACAAGGACATGAGGAGGAAAATAATGATTGGTAAAGCCATAATTTATCATATTGAAATCCTAATGTAGTTCTCACCTCAAAACTTGTTTTGAGGTTAAAACATAGTATTTTGTTTTTATCTTCATTTCTTATTTAATTTTATGTTTCCATATGTGATATTGGTTCCCATCTGCTCCTAAGCATTTGATGATGTTTCCAAGCACCTACTACAACGAAAATCAAGTCATCATGAGCACCAATTCAACTGCAAAAGCAAAAGAGAAACAAGCACTAAAACCCTAAATTCCTCTCCCACTGAGCTAGGGTTGGCTATGGGATGAGAGATATCTGAACAGAGGAGGCATAAGGGATATCAAAAGGTATGCTTCCATTTCGTATCATCAAACATCAGGTCTCCATGATTTGTCGAGAAGTCATTCCAAGGAACAAGCCATTCACCACACATAAGGGATGGTTTTTCTTCAAACTCTGTTTCTGAGCAAGAAAAGATGAATTTGACAAAATTGAGAGAGGTTTTTTTCAATCACTGACCCGAAAGGAAAAACCTCTTTCAATTTTTACACAGGTTTCATGGTTTGGGAGAAATGTCGAAAACATCATTTGCCTTAGGAGGGTTAATGCACCTCTGGAGTGACCTTGGTAAAATCAATTTTTCTCCTAGATGGAATGGCCAAATGACTTTCTTAATCAGTCAAATGATAAGTAGACACAAATATATTTCTAATGAGCTATAATGAGCTCAATTTTGAGTTGAGGAAAACCTTCAAACGTTGACTGCAACAACACTATGCATTTTGGCAGCCTCATTCTACACATTTTGACCAATCTTGGGAGATTGAGCTTTTGACAGAACAAATGAACCACAAATTGAAATATTCAAGATGTTATGGAAAGTAGACTTGACAAGATTTACAACGAGCTATCCCATGCCAAATTGGGACATTGGAAAGGCCTCAAAAAGTTGCCTGAAAAAGTCACTACGCTTTGAGCAAGTGACAATACGCTTTGAGGGCAGCGCTGCACTTTGAGGCAAAATTTCCAGTGCAAAAAACAACTAGCGTTGCACTTTGAGGGAGGCGCTGCACTTCTGTACGGTGGCGCTGCACTTTGGCCAGCAAAGCCAAAAATCACTCCAATCTTCAAATTTCAATCAAATTTCCTCCAATTTCATGTTTTGCAAGTAAGTACTCCCTCATATACAGTGTCTAGATTGCACATCTCATGTTTTGAACCTCTCCTCCATTCTTATTGCTAAACCCTAATCCTCCTCCATAAAACCCTAAATTCTTTGTTCATTTCACTAAAACCCTAATCCTTCTCCATAAAACTCTAATATCTTTGTTAATTTCACTGTTCAGCCTCAAAACTCAAGCCTTTCACTTATTATTTCCTCCATCCTCACCTACTTTTCATCACTTATATTTCAGTCCCATAAACACTCCTTTCACCCTTATAGTTTGTGTTCTAACCACATACATTAACTCATAAACCCTAAGGCATACCCTTCACACCATTTACATTGTCCCATCTACATTGTCAACATTTGTGCAATTAATTAATTAGTTCAATGGATAGAGGAAGTGATTCTGACTATGATGAAGAGACAGCTAGGCCTTCAACTCATGTAGAAACAGGAGATTCACACCAAGAGAGAAAAACTACTGAGATACTGGTGTTCTTGACATATCAGAGAGGGTCAAGGAAGTTGTTTGCAGCTGCTAGACAAGTGTTTACTCCACAAGGTGTGGAAGGGGCTTTGCCTTCTTCGTCAGCAAAATAGGTACAGGTTGAGCAGCTAAGCAAAGGCAAGGAGAAGATACTAGAGGATGACTTGGATGATGACCAAGAGAGGGAATTTCAGTTAGAAGAGCATGATGATGAGCCACAACACCATACCCATCATGGAGTAGAGATCATTGATTTAGAAATCCAAGATGAAACTACAGCTCAAAACATGCTTATGATGGAAAAGGATGCACAGATTCAAATATTGATGGACACTATAGCAAGGGGTAGATATATCATCACATATTTAGAGCAGGAGAAAAAACAATTGAATGATAAACAGGTCCTCATGGAACTTGAAATTCTGAAGATAAAGAGGAAAAGTGACAAAGAGGCTCATGTCACTTTGACTTCCATTGAGCAAGAGATTGAAAATTATAGGGGAACATGGCTTGAGAGGGTCAAAATACATATTGAAGGAATAATTGAGAAGGTCAACTGGGATAGGAAGATACTCTGACACATGGCCTACCATTACATGACCTGCAACAAAATTTGCAATATGAGGATTGGGAAGCTAAAAGCTAGGTTTAGGAGAGCCTTAGAGGGCAAGAAAAAGAAAGATAGGTTGGAAATATTAGCTGAAGCCTCACTAGCCCATCAAAGCAGTTGATGGTGGTGTCCCATGCAAAATTTTGGCAAGTTTTGAAGATTTTTTTCATTTTTCAAATTTTGAAATTTTCAACATAGAAAACTGGCCCAGAAGCATAGCGCTGACTTTTTCCTGGAGCATCAGATGGAGAAAAATTTTGTACTTTTGGATTCAAAATGATGAGAACATACATTGTGGAAAGTTTTGTAATTTTTGTAGCAAATCCGTGTCACCAAAAGGTCCAAAAAATGACCTTTCTGCCTCATTTTGGACACACAGAAGCAATCCTCGGAGATTCAATTTTTGAGGGGGGAAATGACCTCCAAATTAAAATATTAAAACTTTTCCAAAAACTGTACTTGAATACCTTTCTAATGAGCTATCTTGGGCTCAATTTGGTTAAGGGGAATGCCTCCAAAAGCAGGTAGAAATTGACGCTATGCTTTTGACTAGTTTGCCAATAAAATCAAAATTTCGCCTGGTTTCACTATGGATTTGTTTTCTCTCTCATCATGAATGATTTTAATCATGTAATTAATGAAATGGCATGTAAATATGGTGTTAAAATCATGTTATAAGGTAGATTCATTAGTTAGAGGCGGTTTTGAGGCTAATGAATCAGTTTCCTTACTTATAGAGGCAAGTTGTTTGATTGCCTATATTCTAGTTCTTAGTTGGGAAATGGTTGAAACAACCCTTCTTCTCATGGATTCGACCTCTGAAGGTCAGGATGAGTTTTTTTATGCCTATATTATGTATTTTCTTAGTCATTTGTAGAGTTTGGATTCACTTGGATGCTCTGAACAATATTGTACGTCATTGTAAGCAGTTTGGCAAGGAAATTAAAAGGAGTTGCAGCTATTTTATGGGATACTTGTGGTATGCTTCTTTTGCATAGTTTCTTCTTTTATTATTAGTTTTTCACATGTTTTATGTATGCCACAATATATTTCACTGCTTCTAACTGATTGATATCAAGATAGATAGGTAGAATTCATTGTTTATATTGCTCTACCTTGGGAAACCATTTAGTATTCTATGTTTTCTGTTGTTTGAGAATGATACATGATATTTACATGCCCTACTTAGTTCCTTACCAGTATTAGACATCCCACATCACTAGATTTCAAGTTCCAAAGCCTATACCTACCTTGTCCCATAGAACAACCTGCATCCCGACCTAATTTCCCAGACCCAAATTGCCTAGCTCCATCTGATCCGACACAAAACCAACAAAATCAATCAAAACCCTAGAGCTACTATGCCTAGTATAAAATCTTGATTCATGATATAGTCATTTTGACTTAGATTCATAAGGAGAGATCCCTCTCCCAACCTGGTAGGGCTAGCTAATAAGTTAAGCTTGGTTTTTGGTTATCTTACGATTACGTTCCTTTAGCATGAGGTCAATTTAGGCTTTGTTAGATTTGGTCTAGTTAGTCCTCCGTCAGAGTTCAAAACTCTTTATTCATTTCATTTTTAAGTGTCCTGCTCCATTCACTCAGCTTCATTCCGCTAGGGGCATGCCATAATCTGACAGAAAAGGTCATGCTAATCATTCCCCCTCATGTCTAGCTCCTGCAGGTTCAGGTCTTTTGTCAATAATCACCAAAGTCCATGGGAGTCAAGGTCTGGTCCTTTGATGGAAAAGAGTCATTTTCGATCATTAGGTCTAGGGATTCATCAATTTGGTCTTCAAACAAATCCATGCAGGCCAGAGTGAGGCCCTTACACAGTTATGATTCAGAGAGTTTCATCCTCATGTTGATGGACTTCAACTGTTCTTCAAAACTCCGTTTTGAAGAAAAGTCAAACAGTTTCATTTGTGATAAAATTTTCAAAAACGTCATCATTTGATTTCTTCAGATGCAGTCATGGTTTCCGTGGCCAAATGTCCTATCGTGCAATCCCTGCAAAGAGTGCTGAAAATTTCATCATTTGAGCTAAAATTTCAAAGGGAAAATGAAAATCAGTGTGTTTTAAAGTCAGTGAAAAAGTGTCAAAACATAACATTAGAAAAATGGGGTTTTGGAGAAGCAAAAATTTAACCCATCACTTCCAAGTCTTTATATACAATTTTTCACCAAAATCAAAGCCATTGTGAAAATCAAGTTCATTGGGAGACATTGCAAAGGGTTAGAGTGTGCATCGTGCGTGTTTGAGTGAGTTGGAGGCAGTTTCCAAGAGCGCGGCACATATACACAAGGGCGTGGCACACACAGAGGGTGCAGCGCACACAGAGCCACCCCTTAGTGTATTTCTTCAACATGCGCGACGCACACCCAGCGCGCAGCGTACTGGGTTTTGCGCGCGGCGCACACCCACAAAAGGCCAAAACAGTGCCAAATCACCTCAAATTTTTTCTGAAGCCGATCAAATTGACATGTAGGCTCTATGACATGACTTGTTCATCAAAGTTTATAAATGATATGGTGGTTTATGGCTATGTTCAATTGCCACAAAACTCATAAGACCAACCACTCAAAAACATCAAAACCATGGTGGCTAGGGTTGCATAATTGAGGTATTGAGGCCAAGGTTCTGTTTTCCTATCATTTTTCCCTCTCCTATCATTTTTCCCTATCCTCCCTTTCTCATTTTTCCTATTATCCCTACCCTAAAACACTACCAAACCTTATTCCCTTCCCCTCCTCTTACTTGTTAACATAACACCCAAAAACCCTACCTTGTCAAAACACCAAAACCCTACCCTATCAAAATACCCAAACCCCCTACATATCCCTAAACAAACTTCTCCCCATAACCCCTATTCCTATCACATTACTCCCCTCCTAATACTCCCTTTTGTTTCATTGTTCCCCTGGGTGACAGATATCACAAGAGCACCCAGCTTCACACCATCATCAAAGGGCAGCCTAAGTACAGTACTGATCCAAGTGGATATTGGTGGCCACCCGCTAATTCGACTTGGATCCCCTCTAAGTGCTTCGTGCAGTTTTTTTCTGTTTCCTTAATTATAGCACAATTTACTATTTTTAGCAGTTTTTCGGGTCCTAAACTTCCGGAGCCATTTTGAGGCCCTAAACGACGTTTTTTGGGAAATCTACCGCCAGCGATCTATCGTGACTAAAAATCGTCTTTTCCGTCGTAGTCCTCGGAGAGATCTTTCCAACGGGCTATCATGCGCGTCAAACGGAGATAAGACGACCAATTCGCGACCCCGGGAAGTTGATGTACCAACTTACCCAAAAACGGGGCCCACAATTTGGCGTTTCATCTTCCAGGCTTAGGTTTTGGAATGTGAAGGGTTTTTCCATTGTTTCTCAACAATAAATAGGCCTTCGAGCCTCATTGTAACACAGTTCAGAGGCATGTAGCCACACATCTCTTCTCAGAGATAATCTACCATCGCCCTAGCTGGTTTATTTCTA
>APFE030474998.1:3844-29668 GCA_000404065.3 Pinus taeda
TTGTTGTGCCGCTATTGTCCCCATATTGTTATTACTGTGCCCCATAGAATCCCTCTATTGTTATTTTTGTGGCTTTGTATTATTATTGTTAGGTCGGTTGGGTTATATTGTGACTCCTTAGACTCCTATATATAGAAAGGAGGTTTTTGTCATTTGAATCATCCAAGAATTGTTCATTTATGTAATGTAAAGGAGGTTTCCCCCTCGAAGAGGCTGAATTCTAAGGCATTGATCTATCTTTTCTATCTTTTCTTGAGTTGGTTTCATAACACAGCCAAACCATCATAGGAAGAAGAAAAGACCGAGAAAATACTAGAACCAAGCCCTCAACCTAGCTTGGACTCATACTACAACCTATTAGAAGCCGAGAAGATAATTCCCCAGAAATTTGCGGTGCCACTCTTTGTTGCACTAGAATAAGAAAGGGTTAGGACCCACACTTGGATGAGGATTGCCAAGTCCAAGGGTGTGGCAGACATAGGCCACCTGGAAGAACAACTCAAGGAATCAAGAAAAGAATTGGCCATGGTAAGGCATGTGGAAAGCAGTCAAAGGGCCAAACTACAGGAAGAGAATGAGCTATTGAAACAGCAGCTACAACTATATGGAAGTCACAGGGAAGATAGGTCCTCCATTTTGGGAGAACAACAGTAGTACGAAAGGCCTCCAGTAGACAAGGAAATTTCTGATGAACAACATAGAGAGGATAGGCTACAGGCTGAGGTTGAGGTGCTAACAAAACAACTACAGGAAAAGGAGTCACAAGCAGTAGAGGAAATACAGTTTCTAAAGCAACAGGTACAAGAGAAAGAAGCCCAACTGGCCTGCATGGCCAGCTGGGCAGTAGAAGCCTTACAATATAGGCAACCTACCAAGTCATATGCCTTATATCTTAAAGATCAATGGTTGCAATTCCAAATTAACACCTTGGCCCAAAGGGGAACCATTCCATTTCAGAATTACCATCAATTCATGGCTTTGTGTGATAGTAGCTCAGCAGAGGATAAGGCAAAGTTATCAGAATTATATTTACACAACTTGGCCCTTCCAAACATGAATCTGTGTGACCCCAATGTTTCATTGGGTGATGTGCAACTTATGGCCATGGCCTCTTGGTTAAATCATGAGGAAAAGAGAGCAGCAGAGATTCAGAATATTATGAACAGGGAGCTAAGTGAACCACTCATGATCAGGGTAGAACCAGAGGATACCTCAGTGTTAATATATGCCCATCAGCACCTTGCCAACAACCCTCAGGCTCTACTAGATTACATTGAAAGGAAATCTTAGGCCATTGCTCACTTTGAGGACATGGAAACACTGTTGGGGGATAGCTGAATTCATGCTTGCACAAGGAGGTGGAGCACACTGTCCCACAGTCTGAAAATAAGAGAATACCACTCTCCAACAAGGATGAGGGAGGCTTTGGCAAGAGTACCACTCTGCAAACAGTCAATGCAAAATCTGCAGGCCAACTAGATCGGCCTAAAGTTCAGTCCTCCCTTGCTTTTAGGACTATTGGAAGGGGTCAAAGATGAAGAGGAGCATAGGTAGTGGGAGGAAGTAGAGAGAAAATTAGGGTTTCATGACTGAGAAGAGGACATCACCCTAGAAGCCTGGGATGTTAGAGTGGTATTCAAGGCAATCAAAGATGATGAGCTAGATTAGTTGCTCAAACGATGAGCAACCCATTTAGCAGGGGGGTGATAACGAGCCCAAAAATGGGTAACTTATTGGGCTCATTTTGCCTACTAATCTTGATTAATCCACCATTCTTCATAGTTTATGCATTATTTTGAGTATATTTATGTTAATTGAATGAATGAGAATAGTCACTTGACCATGAAGTCTAATACGTGTTTATTGCAGATTTTTGGACAACTTTTGGACCAAGGCCAAGCATTTATGAGCCAGTTGACAACCAAATATGAGGGAACAAGGCTGAGAATTTGTAGGAAGGGTGTCTACTACACTAAATGGCCCCTTCCTCAAGTTCTCCACCATCATCTCAGAGTTTAGCAGCCCACCAAAGATGATTCCCAAGGGCGGCCAAGCAACTTTTGTGAAGTGGTCGATTACTTGCAATTTGAGCAGCCAAGACCCTTGAGTCAAGGAGGGCTGCTGGTGGTCCTCGTAGTGCATAAGTAGGAAGGCTTCCAGCCTTCATAGTTTACTTCTTGAACATTTTTCTTTTCCACTTTGGTGTTGCTCTGCTTTTCAGCTCATTTTGGAGTTTTTACTGTAAACATTTTTGTGACATGGTTATTTTTTGAGTAATGGAGATCAGTTTCATTTTGCAATAGCTTTGAGCTTCTTCTTAGGAGGTTGTAGCTCTTGGGATTGGGCCCAACCCAAGTGCCAATACCTCCTTGGTGTACTTTTATATGTTTTTGTTGCATTCATAGAATAATTTCTGCTAGTAGATTAAAATCTTACTGGGTTGCTTAGGTCATTTTTTATGATTGAAATAGCTTTTCATATTTTAGGTTCATTTGATAGGTTGGTAATAGAAAATATCTTTGAAAAAGGTCATCAAGCAACCCTTGATCTCACCTCTCCTTCCTTGGGACCATGAGCTGAGACCAAGGTGTCCTTGCTAGCACAAAAACACTATTCTTGCTTCTTCATGCAATTGCTAGTGTTAGGTTCTTAGTTGCAAAATTTGATACCAGTTGTGCTTACATGCTTAGATATGTTATTGCTTAGTTTTCATAGTTATCTTACATGATTTTCTACCAATAAATTTCTGTTCATCATGGTTGCTGGTTTCTAGGTCAAAATAGGTTAAAATAACTAGATCTTTGGGTTGCATAGTCTTTCTTTGGTCAGTTTTAGAAAATAGTGTGCAGAACACCTATGATACCTCCCTACCTACACTTCCCCCATCAGACAGCCTACTCCAGCCCCTAACTCAGATTCCTCCCTTTCATTTGCCACCCTTTTCTGACTTCACCTAATTTCCATATCCTTGTGCAACTTTGCTCCCTCCATCCTTGACAAATTCAACCATCCTTAGTCACTCCTTAGCTTCATTCACTAGGTCCTAGACCTCTTCACATCCTCATCCAACCTCCATCTCCACTTTTCCACCTTTCTTCCACCATTAACCCTCCAAAATCTCCTTTCGGAACATCCTATCGAACATCTTGTATAACCCTTGCAGACTTCTTGTAGAAGTTCATGAGAACGGTTTTTCGAGATTTGAACATTGTGAAACTCTTTGGAAGGGTGATAGGGACCCCTTAGGCCCTCTTCTCATCTTCCCAACCTCTTGTATGCACCTAATCCATTTCCTTTTTCCAATCAACCTTTGTACAGTCAAAAACAGTTAAAGCACATGCATAATAATTCTGCAAAATTACTAAAAAATGCAAAAATATGTTTTCTCCAGATTTTACTGTAGAAGTAGCTTAGTCACATGCATTTTTCCTTTCTAAAAGTCAATGGCATCCATTTCCATCGCTTTCATCTCTTTTCTTTCACCAATAGGGCTAGTCGGTAAAAACTAGGGTTTGCTAGGGTTTGTGTTTCTTTTCAGCTTTCAGTGTTTTTCTACAAGTAGACTAGCCTCATTTGAGTTAGCTTTCACCCATCACAGTTAAAAGCTTCTTCTTAGAGCTCATAGAAGCTGGCTTTTTCTCCTAATGGATTTGTGCCAGCTGATCAAATGACAGCCTGCAGCAAGAGCTAGTACTTGTGCATATAGCACCGTCGCTTCCAAGTTTGTTACGAACAACCGAGTTGATAAAAGTAAAGAAGGGAGTCCTAGGAGTTGTAGCATCATTGTTGCAATACTGGAGCCCACCACTCCCCAAAAGGCGTTATGCCATGATTTTTAACGCTTATAAAAGTGATTCGAGTAGATAGAGGCCGAAAGATAGAAAGCCCGAGAAAAGGGAAAAGCCAAGAGGGGGCTGAATTGTTGTTGGTTGTTGAGGTTGTTGTTAGGGTTTTGTTGCTAGAAGTGAAGCCAAAGCAGGAAGATAAGGCAAGGGAGGCAGCACAGAAGCAACAAGAGCAGTCGAGGAAGTCACTTGGAAGTTAAGTGAAAATCCAAGAGGGCTATAAACTGATAGAGAGTAGAAAGGAGCCTGAGCCAAAGAGCAAGAGTCAGAGCCAAAGCTGAAGAGCCAGAGTCAGAGCCAAGAGCTAGAATCAAGAGCCAAGAGCCAGAGCCAAGAGCTAGAGCTTCAAGAGTGAGGGAATAAAATGGTTTATGAACCCACTCTTTCTGTGTAAAACAAAAAAAGTTGAGACAAGAGCTTGTAAAAAGGACTAATACCATAATCCCAGAGAGCCTAGTTGAGTTGACTAGAGCTCATGAAGATGTAGCCCAAGAGTTGTGGGTGAATTCCTAATTGAATTGTTGTTTCTACGTGATAGTTTATTTCTGCATTGTTCACTACTATATGTATTTATATATCAGTTTAGGCACATTAATTTATAGCACCTGAACAGTTTAAAACAAATACCAACATACACCTCTGTTTTCAAATATTTCTTAATTTTGCATTGTCTAATCGATAAGACTTCAGAATATTTAAGTTTTGAAAGTGGGAGAGGTTCTTGTAAGTTGGACAAGAAGCCTAAGTGACCCATTTTTAGATCAACTTACCTCTGGTCATGATGCTGACCATTGTGCACGACACTTGTGGGAATGATACTTTGGGGAGGCCACATCTTTACAAGCACGATCCAAAATTTGGAAATACATACCAAATGGTCCTCGAAGGCAAGAAAGTTCCAAATTTTCACCTCCAGGATACACTGTTATGCCACCTGGGACACCTTTGCATTCCATCAAGAAAGTGTGCAAAGATGATTTGGGAGGTCCACTACAGTTGGGTCGCTTGAAATTTCACGGTAGATAAAATAATGGCAATGTTGCAGAAGTATTTTTATTCATCAAACCTTCGATAGGATGTTCGGAAGTACATCAGATCTTGCATTGCCTACACAATTTCCAAACTGGCCATCAAGAAGTAAGGCCTATATGCTCCCCTTCTTACTCCTATTTTACCTCGAGAATCCATCTCCATGAATTACATGTTGGGCCTTCCTTATACTAAGCATGAAAATGACTATGTTTTCATGGTCATCGACAGATTCTCTAAGATGGCCATTCTAGCAGCATGCAAGAAGAGTATCACAGAGGAAGCCACTGGTAAGCTCTTCTTTGAGTGAGTGTGGGTACACTTTGGGATCTCAGAGTCCATTATCTTAGATCAGAACAACAACTTTCTAAGTACATTTTGTTCAATACTTTGGTCGATGTTAGATACCAATGTCACTAAGTCCATGACTTTCCACCCCAAAATTGATAACCAAACAGAGGTCGTCAATCAAATGATCACACACATTTTGCACATGTTCAACTCGAAGAATCCACACAAATGGGATGAAAGACTCTTCTATGTCCAACACAACTACAATAGAGCTCTCCATATCTCAACTAGCCACAAGCCCTTTCAAGTTGGATTGGGATTTCAACCACTATGTCCCTTTGATGTGGCCATACCATTTGTATCTATTTAGGTAGATTCGGCTCATGTCTAGTCTGAAGTGGATAGGGCTAAAAGATTCATCAAATGCATTCAACACATCTTCCAACATGTCCATGCCATATTGGGAAGATCTAATACTAAGTACAAGCAACGATCTGATCAGCATTGGGTACCACACAAGTTCCAGGTGGGTGACAAAGTTTGGCTACATCAGTGAAAGGAACACCTCACTAGGACCCACCACAACCTTAGGCTATTCTGATATGGGCCATACACAATCACCTAGGCTATAGGGGAAAAATTCCTTCAATCTCAAAATTCCATTGTTCCTTGGCCTACACCCAACATTCAACGTGGAACACCTTTGGCCTTACTTTCCACCATTTTTGGAGACATCCAACATTGCAGAATAACTCACACCAACAAAGTTAAACCCAAACTACATGGAACAAGCCACAACTGATCAGATCATGGACACACATATCAAGAACACTTGCCAACAGAGGATCCAACTATATCGAGTTGTCAAAGTGGGCTAACTCATTCACCAGGGAAAGTGGTTCACTAGGGACCAAGTTCAACATAAATTTCCTCACCTCATGGAGGCATTGCACATAATGGGGACCATTTCTTCCTAAGGAGCACAGACTAATCTAGGTGGATATTGGTGTCCACGGACCTATTTGATGTAGACCTCAAGTTGGTTTCATCAATTTCCTTGTTTATAGAAGAATTTACTATTTTTAGCAAATTTTTGGGTTGTGAACTTTTGGAGCAGTTTTGACCCCCTAAACGACATTTTTCTTAATTCTTCAGTGGACTCATAATTATAGGAATGGGCCTGCAGAAAATCCTATAGTACTGAGAGATATATTTTGAATGAGGTATCATACGTGCTAAACAGAGATTATATGACCAAGTTAGGACGTCAGGAAGTTGGCTGCCAAATTAACCCCAACGAGGCACACATGTTCTTGGTGTTCCATCTCCTAGGGTTAGGGTTTTCATTGTTTAGGGTTTTCCCTTGTTGTTCAATAACAAAAAGGCCCTTAAGCCTCATTCTAAGATAGTTCATAGGCATGTGGCCACCACATCTCTTTTCAGAGACAGGCTACCATCGCTCGAGCTAGGATGCATTATTATGACACCTGGGACACCTTTGTGTTCCATCAAGAAAGTATGCCAAGATGATTTTGGAGGTACACTACAATCGGGTTGCTCAACATTTCAGGGTAGATAAAATAGTGGCAGTGCTATAGAAGTATTTTTATTTGTCGAAACTTTGATAGGATGTTGGGAAGTACATCAGATCCTGCACTGCCTACATCATTTCCAAACTGACCATCAATAAGTAAGGCCTATATGCTCCTCTACTTATTCCTAGTTGATCTTGGGAATCCATCTCCATTGATTACATGTTGTGCCTTCCTTCTACTAACCATGACAATGACTATGTTTTCGTGGTAGTTGACAAATTCTCTAAGATGGCCATTCAAGTGGCTTGCAAGAAGAGTATCATAGAAGAAGCCATTGCTAAGCTCTTCTTTAAGTGAGTGTGAGTACACTTTGGGATCCCACAGTCTATTATCTCAGATCAGGACAATAGGTTTCTAGGTACATTTTGGTCAAGTCTTTGGTTGATGTTGGATAGCAATCTCACTAAGTCCACGAATTTCCACCCCCATACTGATGGAAAAATAGATGTTGTCAATCGAATGATTGTACACATTTTGTACATGTACAACTAGAATCATTCACACACATGGGATGAAAGCCTCCACTATGTCCAACACAACTACAACAGATCTCTCCATATCTCAACTAGCCACAAGCCCTTCTAGGTGGGATTGGGATTTTAGCCACTATGTCCCATTGATGTGGCCATACCATATGTAGCTACTGAGGTAGATTTGGATAATGTCTAGTCCAAAGTGGATAGGGCTAACATATTCATCGAGTGCATTCATCATATTTTCTAGTAGGTCCATGACATATTAGAAAGAGTTAATGCTAAGTACAAGCAATGATCTGATTAGCATTGGGTGCCACACAAGTTCAAGGTGGGCGAAAATTTTTGGCTACATGAGCAGAAGGAACACCTCACTGGGCCCCACGACAAGCTTCGCCTATTCTCATATGGCCCATACAAAATCACCAAGGCTATAGGGCGAAAATTCCTTTGAGCTCAAAATTCCACTGTTCCTTGGCCTACACTCAGTATTCAATGTGGATCACCTTCAGCCATAGTTTCCACTATTGCTCGACACATCCGACATTCTAGAATAACTCCCACCAACAAATTTAAATCCCAAATGCATGGAACAAGTCACAACTGATGGGATCATGGACATGCATATCAAGAAAACTTGCCAACAGAGGATCCAAATATATTGAGTTGTCAAAGCGGTCCAACTCCTTCACCAGGGCAAGTGGTTCACTAGGGACCACGTTTAACATAAATTTCCTCACCTTATGGAGGTTTTTCATGCAATGGGAACCATTTATTCCTAAGGAGGGAGCACTAATCCAGGTGGATATTGGTGGCCACCCACCTATTTGACCTAGACCTTGGGTTGGTTTCATCAATTTCCTTGTTTATAGAAGAATTTACTATTTTTAGAAATTTTTCGGGTCGTGAACTTATGGAGCATTTTTGACCCCCTAAATGACATTTTTCTTAGGTCTGTAGTAGGCTCATAATTATAGGAAGGGCCATGTAGAAAATCATGTAGTACTTAGAGAGATATTTTCAATGAGGTGTCATATGTGCTAAACAAAGATAATATGACCAAGTTATGATCCGAGGAAGTTGACTGCCCAACTAACCCCAACGAGTCCCACACGTTCTTGGCGTTCCATCTCCTAGGGTTAGGGTTTTCATTGCTTAATTTTTTCCCTTGTTGTTCAATAACAAAAAGGCCCTTGAGCCTCATTGTAATATAGTTTAGAGGCATGTAGCCACCACATCTCTTCTCAAAGATAAGCTAACGTGCCTCGAGCTAGTTTATTTCCATTTCTATATGTAAGCATATTTCGGTTCTTTGATATTAATGAAATGAAGTTTTATTTATGCTACATCTCTATGTTTATGTGTATATTTGTGTTTTTCTGTGTTCCTTCGTAAGTCAGGATCATTATAATTGTTATTTATTTTATATTGATATTAACATATTATTTATATATATAATTAAATATTAAAATTAATATTGAGAAACCAACATGATTAATAATTTAAATTATTAGTACAATAAATTAGTATTGTTATCATTTCTTAGTATATATATTTTATAAACATTTAATTTAAATTAAAAAATCAAGTTAACAAATCTGTATTTTATTAACTAATTAATCATTAAATTAAATTAATCCAATTTAATATTAGCTTAGACAAGTTTAAATACGGAACTTCTTACATAGATACTGCATCTCCATACTAATTAAATGTATATCAATAATCATTATCATTTTTATCCTTTCTAAGACTCATTTTTTTGTATGGAATCAATGTAGGTTAAGAACAAAGGCTTATGCTCAAATTGAATCTGTCTAAGGCTTATGAGATGATAAGTTAGGATTATTTGTCACATGTTTTGAAACATTTTTATTTTCATGATAGTAGATTTCATAGGTAGGCTCTCTAATTCCATCTACCTTCTTCTCTATATTTATTAATGGATCACCTTCATGTAGGTTGAATTCCTCAAGAGGTTTGTGGCAAGCTGGTCCTCCCTCTCCATTTCTTTTCATATTTGCTATGGAAGGTCTTGGAAGATTGTATAATAAATATTGTTCATTGGGTCATATCTTTGGATTACATTTGTTTGGTGAAGATCTATATGTTACTCATCGACAATTTGTTGACGACGTTATTCTCTTTGGCCTGCCCACTTTAAAGGAACTAAATGGAATAAGGAACATTCTTTAGTCTTTCATGGAATCCTCAAGAACATTAATAAATAATGATAAAACCAATATATTTTTTCTATCTGCCAAGAAGTTATTTAAGGTTATTTGACTCGAATATTGGGATTTCATTGTTCTCAATTTCCTTATAAATATTTTGGAGTGTCTCTCATCTGAAATGCAATAGATTAGTAATGTTGTGCTAATTCCCCATTAAAATTAGAACCCAATATGCTTATCATTTTCTTATCAAGTGCTTAATGATTCACCATGTTTGCTTAATTAACTGATTCCCATGCGAGTTTCTTATGTAAATGTTATGAACAATTTCACATAAAACAGATGCTGAACAACAACAAAATAACAAAAAAGAACATCAAAATACAACACGCAACACAGAGATTTGATGAGGATTTCATCCCTCCTGGGCTATGTCTCCTTGGTCCAACTTCCAATTCTTGGGCCTCTCAATTATGCTCAAAATTACAACAAAAGTGTGTTTACAATACTCAAATGCCTCTGAACCTATCTCAATGAGTTCAGAATGCTAAAAAATGGCTATCTAGCCTATTTTTGCATCTAATTTGGATAGGAACTAAAGAGTTGTGACTTCTCCCAGTTCTCCCACTATTATTTCCACAAAATTCTCCAAAACCGGCATAATTCTAAAAATTAAATCGAAAATCTGCTAACTAATTCTACCATGCAGTGGGCCATATCCTGTCACCCTTATTGCAAATTGTAATCAGCAATGTGTCACGATAATAGACTACATGTTTTTTCTCGGTGTGATTGCAATATGCTATTGTGGTTTATTGCATTGCAATCTAGGTTGATATCAAATCACAATCCAGGCTGATATCACATTGCAACATCTAGAGGTTGATTCTTATTGCTGCTCCTTTTGCAATATGTGATTGCGATTAGATTGCATCGCAACTCCGACCAATATCGCATCGCAACCCAACCTACCAGAGCTGATTTTAGTAACGCCTTTCCACCGACAACTGTAATTTTTGAAATGCAGGGGCCAATGGAAACCTACCACTTGGCACCTCCTCATTCGCTGAAGACCTTGCCACATCATCCCAATCCTACCATTTAGACGAGTCAAACTTGAAGTTTTACTTGCTCTAAATTTTTCATATGAACTCGGATTTAAGTGTCGTTTGCACCATTGGATTGAGAATGGCAAGCTCTTAAATCTGAAGATGAGTTTAACAAGATTTTGACACTTGGATTTTTGAGCATAAACTTGAGCACCTACTCACTCCTCCCCACTCGAAGCTTTTGGAGCCCAAAATATTATATTCGTTTATTGAACAGATAAGGGTACTATTCCCTCACCTTCCCCTCTTCAATCCATTTGGCCTTTGATGGATCTGTACCTTTGAGACCCACTCGAAGATAACCAAGATTTCCCATCTTTGATGACCTCGTTCTTCTATCAAGTATGGATCTTACTGAAGCTCATCAAGAAACCTTGGAGAAAAATCTTCAATTGATGGAATCTATACACTTTCTCCTTGATCTTCAATCAAAGGAGGCTTGTACAATCTCAAATTTTCAACACTAACAACAAAATAAATTTGCATATATGAAGGCAAATCAAGCTTAAAAGAATTAGTACCAATTGTTTCCATAATTTTAAATGGACCATAACAAATTGGTTTCTTCTTTTTACCTTCACCTTGAAGCCTTTCCTTGCTAATGTAGAGCCAAACCTCATCACCTACTTGAAACTGATGATCCACACGATGCTTATCATGCCTTGCCTTATACCTGCCTTAACTCTTTGCTAGTTTTTCTTGAAATGTTTGGTCAATCAACTAACTTTTCTCAACAAATTTCTTTGCTTTTCCTATGTCGCTATGTCCATCTACAACTACATCTTTCTCAAATATGAAATCCAAAGGTGATTTAGGAAAATAACCAAGACATGCCTCAAAAGGTGAAGTCAGAGTAGAAGAGTGTTTTGCTCAGTTGTAAGCAATTGTTCATCCCACAACTTAGGATGTTTGCTACAATATCCTCTTAGAAAATGAATAATTGTCATGTTAACCACTTCAATTTGACCATCTGTTTGTGAATGGAAGGTTGTACTTTTCTTCAACTTGGTGTCCATCAAGTTCCATAATTTTGACCAAAAATTCCCAACAAATTAAGAATCACGATCACTTACAATAGAAGTAGGTAACCCAAAATGAACCCGTAACATTTTGAAAGAAAGATTGAGCTATTTGTTCAGCTGTAATTTTCTTTTTAGAAGGCATTAATATGCACATCTTGCTAAATGTATCCACAACTACATACCAATGATCATTACTTTTCCTTGATAAAGGAAGACTTCCTACAAAATCTCTAGAAACACTCTCCCATGGGTGTGCAAGCACTGGAAGTGGTGTGTACAATCCTAGTTCCTATTACCAGGATTACTGACTGCACACAATGAACAACCTCTGATAAAATGTAACACACTTTCAAGCATATGAGCCAGTAAAAATGCCTCTGAGTATTTTCTACTGTTTTACTTACACCGAAATGTCTAGCAATAAGATAAGTGTGTGCTTCCCTTGTGAAATTTAGTTCTCTCCTTGTGGAACACAAAATTTTCCCAAATGATACAACATATTATCATGGACATGGTAGTCTAATTCCTCAACTTGGTGGTCTTGACTCATGTTTGAATATACCTCTTGAAAGTCAGCATCATGTGCATATTGTTCAACATAACTCTCAGGAAAAACAAAATTATTCTTGAGTAAAATGGCTACATTAATAACCGGTCTAGAAAGCATATCAACAACTCTGTTATAAATACCTTTCTTGTAAATGATTACCAAGTGGAATTGCTGTAAAAATCGCATCCAACGAAAGTGACTTGAAAGCTGCAATTTTGTTTGAGATTGAAGATATTTCAAAGGTTGATGATCAATGTGAATAATGGTTTCTTTTCCCATTATGTAATGCTTCCATTTCATCACACTTTTCACCAACGCATAAAGCTCTTTATCATACTTAGGATAGTTAATAACAAAATCATTAAAAATTTCATAATGAAATGAAATGGGATTACCATGCTTTAAAAGAACTGCACCCATGGTGTAGTCACTTGCATCTATTTGCATTTCAAATGGTTGTTTCAAATTCAACAATGCTAAAACTAGGGCTAAGTTGATCTTTTATTTTAAAGAAACAATTTCTTTTCACTGTTTTCCTCCCCACTGGAAGACAACCTTCACGCTCACCAAAGTATGTAGTGGAGCTGCCATGGAAGAGAAATTGGAAATGAACTTCCTTAAGTATTGTGTTGCTCCTAGAAAACTCCTTACTTCGGTGACTAATTTGGGTATTGCCCAATTCACAATGAATAAAACTTTAGAGGGGTTAATCTTCAACTCACCTCCTCCAACTATGTGGCCCAGATACACTAAGGAAGTTTTCTTGAATTCACGTTTAGATATATTCATAAATAACTATTCTTTTCTCTAGACATCCAACACTTTCATCACATGCTTGACATGGTCTTCTAGTGATTTGCTAAATATAAAAATATCATCTAAATAGAAAATTACAAACTCATCAAGAAAGGATCTTAAAACATCTTTCATAACTCGCATGAATGTAGTTGGAGTGTCGCAAATACCGAAAGGCATAACTAGACACTCAAACAATCCCTTTTCGGTTTTAAAAGCCGTCTTCCAAATATCTCCTCAACTATTGTAATTTGATGATATCCACTTGTCAAGTGTAATTTAGTGAAATATTTTTCAATTCTTCAACTAATCTAGAAAATCATCTATTTTGGGTAGTGGGTATCGATTCTTTATGGTAATTTTATTCAAAGCTCGATAATCTACACACATGTGCCATGTTCCATCTTTCTTGTGTAAAAAAAACAATTAGTGAACCACATGACGATGTAGGGGATGAATCACACCTTTATCTAACAATTCCTAGACTTGTTTCCTAATTTCTAAAATTTCCAAAATTGACATTCGATACATATTGATGTTTGGGAGTGGACAATCTTGATATAACTAAATTTCATGCTGAATTCCCCTTTTTGGTGGCAATCATTTTGGTTCTTTGAACATGTCTCCATATTGATTAACGACATCAACCAATTCAGCTTTCAACTTAACATCACAGTGTGTAAAGGATTCCTAATCCGTGTCATTCTTCTTCTTGATTATAAGGAGCACGAGACTCTTGCTGGAATTGACGAATCATTTCATTTTCCTTGTGATTGCCAAAGACAGATTAAGCTTTGTGTGATGGGATCTCACAATATACTCCACTTTGTCTATGAACAAATTGTATTTTTTCTCAAATTGATGGAAAATGACTTTCTTATCATATAGATACGGGCTTCCCAACAAAATTCTAGAAATATCCAGTGGCATAATGTTTAATTCGACTTCATCAACGAAATTGGCAGTGTTTGCAAAGCTGAAAATGCATTTTCATGTGACCTACAAATTGGCATCCTTGGTTATCCAACCCAACAGATACGGTTTATGATGAGGCATAGTTTCTAGATTTAATTTCTTGACCAAATCTACAGAGATTAAATTGGCCCGAGATCTATCAAATAAGGTATCAATTTTTGTAGGTTTGGAAATAACTCAGATGTGGAACAACTCGATTTGATTTTCCTCATTTGAAACATTGTTGGAGTTATTTGTTGCACTAGTTCTTCCCATGACTATCTCTTTGCTTTCATTTTCCATGCATTATCCCTTGGTGATTATGGCTGCGATTTTTGTTTCGTCTCTTGAGTTTGAACCCAAGTCTTGTTGTACAACAGCATTGGTCTTTTGTTTCCCTTTATTGTTAAATTTTTTTGGTCATAATTTTGGATGAAGCTTCCAGCAATGTGCTTCATCTGTATTAAAGATTCTATGATCCATAATGAATTAAACGAAGTCTTTCGGTAGAAATCACATGAGATAATTTCTTGGCCGACGTGTTTCGAACCAACAAGTGTGGTTCATCATCAAGAATAGATGAAGAGGTGGGCCATGGAAAAGGCTTAAATAGAGAGAAATGTAGAGACATAATTTAAATTATGTCTCTACATTTCTCTCTCTTTAAGACTTTTCCATGGTCTGCCTCTTCATCTAGTCCTGATGTTGAACCACACTTATTAGTTCAAAATTCATTGGCCAAAAAAATCTCTCATGTGATTTGTACTGAAAGAATTTGTTTAATTCGCTTCATCATGAACCTATTTGGAACAATTATTACACAGGTTTCTCCCCTTCTTTCTTAACAAAAGAATTTTTCTTCTACTTTCCTTTAAAATTCTTTCCTTTTCCACCACTCTAGAATGGTTTCTTCTTACCTTATTCTTGTACATTTTTCCCTCTTTCTTCAATGTGTGTAGCTTGAATAAAGACCTCATCAAGATTCGTGGGATTAAACATAAGAATTGTATGATGAAGATAGTTATGCAAGCTTCTTGTGTATTTCGGCATAGTGTCTTGTGATTGTAAGTCTACTCCTAGCATAAGAGCTCTTCTCCTAAACACTTGAGTATATTCTTGCAGATTTTGACCTTTCAACTATATGGAATTTTTCCAATTCATGATAGCTTTTTGCATATGGGATAAAGGGTAGAATTGTATTTTTATAGCAACAATGAAATTAGATCAAGAAATAGATATGTTACCATGTTTTTTGATCTCTTCTTGAGTCCTTGATTCCCACCAAATGATTGCTACACCCTCCATTCTCAATGAAGCCAACTAAATTTTGATATCATTCTCTTGAAGGTTTTGAATCCTACAATACACCTCCAACTAACAAATCCAATTATCCAGCTTCTCTACATTCACTTCACCATTGTACATAGGCAACTCAAATTTAACATCAAGCTTTAAAAAAGGTGATTTACTAGTTCCTTTTGAAGAATGATGATGAGTATGAGTAGAGGTTGTATTAGTGGAAAAGTATGAAGATGATTTTGGAGAAGAAGATGAAGAAGACCATGGAGATGGTGGAGGTTTGCCTCCATTCCCATTACCTCCTCTTGAAGAACCTTCTCCATTGGGAGATTTGGAGCTTTCTCCTTGCAACTTGTTATTCTTCTCTTCATAAATGACCTTCACCATCTCTGTCATATCAAAGAAAGCCTTTCTAAAGGTCTTCTCATCTTTTGTCATGTAAAAAGGTTCTCCTTCATGAGACATGATCTCTGTAGTCTCAACTGCAACTTGAGGTTAAATTGGTGTTGGAGTCTCAACGACAACTCGAGGTTGAATTGGCGTAGAGGACTTTGGCAACCTTTCCCTTCATACGCTTGACCCAAATTCAAGGCTTCCAACCTGTTTTCCTTCACTTATTTTTAGTCTTAACCTTTTAAGCATGACATAAACTTGCAAAAAATTCAATCCTTCTTTTACAAAGCAAATATAGTAAGCAAAAACCAATGATCTAATACTAACTTGATATGAAATGAAGCAGATTAGTAATTTTGTGCTAATTCCCCATTCAAAATAAAACCCAAGAGGCTTGTCATTTTCTTATCAAGTTCTTAAGGATTCACCATGTTTGGTTAATTAACTGATTCCCATGAGAGTTTTTTATGTAAATGTTATGAACAATTTCACATAAAACAGATGTAGAACAACAATAAAATAACAACAAATAACATCAAAATACAACACACGACACATAGATTTGATGAGGAGTTCACCCCTCCTCGGCTATGTCTCCTTGGTCTAGCTTTCAATGCTTGGGCCTCTTTATTATGCTCAAAATTACAATGGAAGTGTGTTTACAATGCTTAAATGCCTTTGAAATCTATCTCAATGAGTTCGGAATGCTCAAAAATGGCTATCTAGCCTCTTTTTGCATCCAATTTGGATAAGAACTGAAGAAGTTATGACTTCTCCTAGTTCTCCCACTATTCGTTCCAGAACATGCTTCTAAACAGGCATAATTTTACAAATTAGCCCCAAAATCGGCTAACTAGGTGACAATTTTGCCACACAGCAGGCCATATCATGTCTGCTGTATCACAAATATTAATTGACGACTTTTGGTGGTAATAGATTGCGGGCTTGTTCTCTATGCGATTGCGATATGTGATTGTGGTTTATCGCATCGTAATCCAAGCCAATATTTCATTACAATCTGGGCCGATATCGCATCGCAACATCTTGGGGTCCGATTCTTATTTCTGCTCCTTTCATTGATATGTCATTGTGATTAGATTAGATTGCAGCCGAACCTTTCGAGAGTCGATTTCTGTAATGCCTTTCTGGTTGCGACTACAATTTGCGAAATGCAGGGGCCAATGACAACCTTCCACTTGGTGCCTCCTCATTCATTGAAGACCTTGCAACATTATCCCAATCCTGCCATGTAGACAAGCGAAACTTGAACTTTGACTTGCTCTAACTTCTGCATACGAACTCAAATTTGAGTTTCATTCACACCGTTGGATTTAGAATGATGAGATCTTCAATATGAAGTTGAGTTTAACAAGATTCTAACACTTTGATTTTTTAGCATAAAACTGAGCACCTGATCAATCTCTAGTCTTATATTAAAATCGAGTAGCAAGTTGGGAAGACCTTTTAGATAGAGTTCACTTGAAGGTTAGTAAATGGACATTTCAGGCCCTTAACTTTGCAAGAAGACTGAGGCTCACTAAATCAACTTTCTAGGTGTTGCCAATCTATCAAATGTCGGTTATGCCAATTCTAAAAATAGTTTGTAATAGACCTCAATCTTTATGATGTGACTTCCTTTGGAGAGGCTCAACTAAAGCATGGTATTGGTCTCTAGTAGGATGGGATAAATTGATCAAACCAAAATTAGCTAGTGGAATATGTTTACATGATATGGAATTGATTAGTAAAGCCTATGGTATGAAACTTTGGTGGCTTTGAGTTAAAGGAGGACTTGAATTATCGAAGCGAATTTGGCTTAGGAAGTATGTTCCCTTGGAAACATAGGAGGAGTAGTTGTGCTATGATGGTTGCATTCTAGGATCATATATTTGGAACTGGGCATAGATTTGCAAAGAGATACTGAGTAAGTATGCCTTTGAGGATGTCAAAGGAGAGAAGGAAAAATATTTTTTGGAGGATTCTTCGTAGAAACTACCCCGTTTGTCACAGAATATGAGTTTTTGTCCTATTAACTTCTTTACTAAATATTTGGGTGCATAAAATGTCGTTGACCATTGGAAACATTTGGATTATCATCTATTATGGTGGTGATGGAAAGATAAATGTGACTTGCCTCCTACTGAAGCCACCTACTCTTGGGAGGAGTTTAAAAAGGAACTAGGATATAGGTAGATTAGGAATTTCCAGAAGCGCGATTCTTTATGATAGGGTCAACAATCACTTGACTCTTTCTCTCTTAAAGAATATTATTCCTTGATTGCAGAATTTTCATCAATGGAGAAGGCAATTCCGTGGACTTGGATATGGGCTAGCATGTGGTCACCAAAATGTTCAACTTTATTATGGTTAATTCTTGGGGTCGCCTTCTCACTTGGGATTGAATCCGTAGAAAGGGATATGAGGGACCATTTTTATGTCACCTTTTTTTCTAGGTAGAAGAGTCCACAAAAAATATTTTTCTTTCTTGTTCCTTTGTGGTTCGGATTTGGGACCTTCTTCCTTAGATTTTTGGCTTAAGTTAGCCATTTTAGGGAGATTTGAAGGTGCTATTAAATTAATGGTATCATAAAAAATTAAAAACATTATCATTTCTCATGCTTGGCAATTGGGGTTAGGTTTTATCCTTTAGAACATTTGGAAAAAATGAAATTTCTGAATTTTTGGTACAAAGAACAAATTAGTTTCAGTTCTAAAAGAGGTGATTGTTTTGCATATATGGGAAACTATCGTTGCATATCCTTGGATTATTTATAGATAGTGGGTGGAGGCGTTTAAAGTGACTATTATGAAGAACCTTTATTTGGATTCTTCTATGACCACTTCCTCTTCATCTCTCATATTCTCCACCCCTAAGCTCCTTTAGTAGGTTCATTTTTGATGGGTCCTCCAAAGGAAACCTCGAAGCCACAGGATGTGGATTGATTTTTTAGGATGAAAATTCCTTACCATTACGAATATATACAATGTCATGTGGGATGGAAAGTAATAATTTAGCTGAATTTATCGCAGTTGAGAGAGGTCTAAATATTGTAGTTAGGGAATGTTTTCAGTTACTAAAAGTTCTTGTTGTCTCATATATCATCATTCATTGTATCCAAAAGCTATTAAATGGGAAACCCATTCATAAAACAATGCACAATTTTCATATACAAGATGTGGTTTATAATATTAAAGCTGAGTTATTCATGTTTGATTATATTATTGTTCAACATACCCTTTGTGAAGGCAATAAATTGGCAGACTCATTAACTAATTTGGGGTACAATTGTCAGAACCTTATCTTGGATAAATCATGGCCAATTTCTTATGCGAATGATGACATTATTCATATCCGAGAGTAGGTGGATATTGAAAAATTCTAATGGGATGGAGGTATCCTTGATGGGGGTGTCATTAATGCCTCGTGTCATTAATGTCTCATGGTAAGGGTGTGAGTGGAGAGCAGGTTGACTAACTTGAAAATTTGTGCCATACCCTAAACATTTCTATTCCTCATTTTCTCGTGTCATGAACACCATTCCTAGGGTTGGGGTCACAAATTCATGTTCCCTCATGTCAAATTCTTGGAGGTAGTTGCAATTAGGAGGGGGTATAATGTAATTGGAACAAGTATCTAATGACAGACTGGCTCTTCTCTCTGGAGAACCTAACAAATGTTTCTATGAGATCATTAATAAGTGCATGAAATATAGAAGGTGTTAGAGCCTAGATAGACCTCATGCTGAAAGCAAGCAATCCTAGGATAACCACAAACCAAGCTTAACCTGGTAGCTAGCCCTACCAGGTCGGGAGAGGGATCCCTCCTTGTGAATTTCAGTCAAGACGATTGAATCAAATATGAATTTTAGGCTAGGTATAGTTGCTCTAGGGTTTTTCATTGATTTTGTTGAGTTTTGTTGTTGGATCAAATGGAGCAGGCAGCTTTGGGTCCGGGAAATCAAGTCAGGAATGCAGGGTGTTCTACGGGGCGAGATGGGTAGGTGTTTTGGCACTTGAAATTGAATGAGATGGTAGGATTAAGGCTGGTGAGGAGCTGAGCAGGGCATGCAAAGATCATGTATCCTCTTCAAAATGTACAAAACATCAAAAACTAAATGGTTTCCTAAGGTAGAGCACTGTAACTAATGCATTCTACCTATCTATCTTGATATCATTTAGCTAGAATAATGAATAATATTGTGGCAAACATAACATATGATAAAAACTAATAACATAAGAAGAAACTATGCAAAAACACTTTACCACAAGTATCCCACAAAAATAGCTGCAAATCCTGGTTTATTTTATTGCCAAACTGTTGTAAAGATGTACAATGTTGCTCAAAGCATCCAAGATATTCGAACATTTACAAATGACTAAGAAAATAAATAATATAGGCATCAAACAACTCATCCTAAACTTTAGGGGTCGAATCCATGAGAAGAGGGGTAGTTTCAACCATTTCCCAACTAAGAACTGGAATATAGGCAGTCAAACAACTTGCCTCTATAATTAGTGAAACTGATTCATTGACCCCCAAACCAACTCAAACTGATGAATCTACCCTCTAAGATCATTTCAAAATTACATTTACATATCATAGAATTAATTACAATCATAAATTCATCCATTGAGATAGAAAATGTCAACTTGCAGAGAAACTAGGCGAAAACTGGATTTTTTGGGCAAACTGGCTCTATGCATAGTGCCACTAGCTAGGTGTGTAGCATCGCTTCACAACCACTTTTTGAGGCCTGCTCCTTAGCCAAATTGAGCCCAAGATAGAGCATTGGAAATTTCATCCTATCTCGTTTCTGGAACATCTTTAGTTTTTGCATTCAGAGGTCATTTACCCCCTCAAAAGTGAAATCTCCCAAGGCTGCTTCGGTGTGTCCAAAAAGAGGTAGACAGGTCATTTTTTGCCCCTTTGGTGACCTATATTTGCTCCAAAATTGCTGAGATTTTTTGGGGTTGATACTCTCATCATGTTAAATCTAGATATACAAACCATTTCTTCAAAAATTCCTCCAGTGAAAAGCTTGGCGCTAAGCACCTAGGGCAATTTTCCGTGTTACAAAATTTCAAAAATTGAAAATGACAAACAATTGTCAAAACTTGCCCAGATTTGGCACAAGGAACCATCGTTAGTTTCTTTGATGGGCTAGTGAGGCTTCAACCAAGATTTTCAACTTGTCTTTCTCCTTTTTTCTCCTTAAGGCCTTCCTTAACCTTTCCTTAAGCTTCCTCATCCTTATGTTGCATATTTTGTTCCGGGTCATGTCGTGGTAAGCCATGCGGCGAAGCATCTTCTTGTCTCTATTAGCCTTTTGAATCATTCCCTCAAGGTGCATGTTGACCCTCTCTAGCCATGTTTCCCTATCATTCTCAATTTCTTGCTCAATAAGGGTTAATGGAATATTTGCCTCCTTGATCTTTTGCCTGCCTTCTTTTATCATTTGTAGCTCCATGACGACTTGCTTGTCACTCAATTGTTTGTTTTCTTGCTCTAAATAGTTGATGATCCACTTAGCCCTCTCTATATTATTTGACAAGGCTTGTATCTCAGCCTTTTTCTCCTTAATGATCATGTCTTTGGTAATCTTTGGACCTTGAGTTTCCAATCAATGACATCAACTCCTTGTGTCTTCTCATGATCAACAAGGTCAAAATCTCTTTCTTGCTCATCACTAAGATCCTTCTTATGCATATTTTTCTTACCTTTACCTTTTCCCTTGTTGTGCTACTTAACCTATACCCGTTTAGCTAAAGAAGAAAGCAAAGCCCTTCCACTCCTTGTGGAGATAGCATTTGCCTGTAGCCTGTAGATGAAGGCGAGACCCCTTCCACACCTTGTGGAGATAATACTCACCTAGCAGCTGCAAAAATTTTCCTAGTTCCCTTCTCATATGTCACAAACACTGGCACTCCAACAGTTTCAGTCTCTTTGACCTTTTCATGTCCTGAAGGTCCACCTTCTTCATGAGGCACTCATGAAAAGACTTGAGGGCCTTCGAACATCTCATGAGAAATGAAAGTCTCCAATGGTATGTTAAGAAGGCTCAGCTGATGTAGAACAATGATTTTAATCAAAGAGTAGTGGAAAATGCTAGTCAACTGCTGGGGATATGGTTTCTCCTTTATAATAAGTGCCATCTTTTGAATGTTTCTGAACATGAAGTAGGGGATATTCATGATTCTCACCCTAGAGAAATGCATCAACAATCTAATGTGGTAGGCATATAACTAGGAGAACCTACCTTCACAAGTAAAGCACTTGATGATGATCTTCATCAATGGAGCAAACCTGTCTTCCAAGAACTTGAAGGGGAATACTCTCTTGAGTTTTTGTTGGTATCTAGCCTTGATGTAAGGCTCATAGTACTCCCTGTCAATATCTTGACCTTTGTTCCACTTTCACCAACACCTGGAATACCTATAGCCTCTGAAATAACAGCTGGTGACAAAGTGAATGTAGCTCCAACAAGGTTTACTTCATTTTTGTCCAAATGTGCCACAAACAACCTTTCTAATTCATGATGACATTTAACCCTTTCCACCATTTCACAAAAACCAAAACATGACTAGTGTTTAAAACAAGAAATGGAAAATGGGTAGGCTTGCAGCTCCCTCAAACTGGTGGGATCCTCTCTTATATGTTTTCCTCCTTTATGAGGTGTCTTGTGTAGTATGTTTCTCTCCCTGGAACATTCACTAAGGGTGTCTTCTTCAAGCTCATATTCACTGTCTCTCTCCATTATTTTTATTGTTGTGATCAATTGTGGTGAATGAAGAGATAAGTTGGATGAAAGATGAGTATGAGGAGATTTTATAGGTAAGTAGGTGAGAATGAATGAGAGTGTGAATGGAATTTAGAAAGTGAGAAGGGTTTGGGGATAGTGTAGGGTTTGGGGTGTATGTATAGGGTTTGGGAATTGGCGAAAATATATGAAGGGTTTAGGGAATTTTATATAAGGGAATAGGGTTTTTGGAATTTTATATAAGGGAATGGGGTTTAGGGAATTTTATATGAGGGAATGGGGTTTAGGGAATAGCAAATGGATGAGATAGGACAACGATAAATGAGTGAGATTTAAAATTTATTAGACTATTTTGTGAAAACTATGGTTTGGTTTCTTGAGAGACAAAATCACCAAAGACTGATGCAAAAACCCTTTTCAATCAAGAAGGATTGATTTACTTACTTGTCAATAGGCAACTTGAGAGATTTGAGGTAAATTGAGTGATTTTGGAGTGTTTTGGGGCTTGGCTTCCAGGTGCATAGCACCTCACCCAGGTTCATAGCACCAACTAGGTGCATAGTGCCAGCCAGCTGCATAGCACCAGTTCAATTTTACACTAAGGAAATCACCGAGGTGCGTAGTGCTAGTTAGGTGCGTAGCGCCGACCTTTGGTGCGTAGCGCCATTTTGCAAACCAATTGTGGAGGCCTTCCCGGTGTCTAAATTAGGCATGTGATAGCTCGTTGGAAAGCTTGTCAAGTCTACTTTCTTGAACATCTTGAATTTGTCCATGCGGAGTTCATTTTCCCTACCAAATGGCAAACCTCCCAATACTGGTCAAAATGTGCAGAATGAGGCTCCCAAAATTCATAGTGTTGTTGCAATCAAATTTTGGAGGTCTTCCTCAACTCCACATTGAGCTCATGATAGCTCATTGGAAATATATTTATGTCTAATTATTGTTTGAATCATCATGCAAGTCATTTGGTCATTCCATCTAGGAGAGTAGTTGATTTTACCAAGTTCACTCCAGAGGTGCAGCAACCCTCTTGAGGCAAATGATGTTTTTGACATTTCTCCCAAACCATGAAACCTGTGTAAAAACTGAAATAGGTTGTTCTTCTTGTGTCAATTATGAACACAAATTTCTCTCACTTTGGTCAAATTCATCTTCTATTTCTCAAAAAAATCATTTGAATAAAACCTATCCCGATATGTGGAACAGGGGATTTGTAGAAATGAAGGGAAATGAAGGGGATAAGGGGCTTATAAATTCTTGAGAAAATTTTAGAAAATAGGGAGAGATGTTAGGAAGAAAGGGAAAGTAGAATTTCAAGGATTGAGTGAGGGGAAGGGGTCCAAAAGGGCAAAACACAAACCTAGCCTAGAAAATTGTCAATTGTAGCAATAAGCTAGGGTTTGTGGGAAAATGATGAATTTGAGGGATATCAGTGATGGGAAGTGCTTAAGAAGGTACATTAAGGATAGGGAAAGGTGCATGAGCATCAGGATACAAGTTTTGTTGATGATTTGACCATCCAAGAAAAATTACCTTCAAAACCCTAAGAGAGGGAAATGAACCTTACCTAAGCACAACTGAAGCATGAACAAGGTGTAAACTGACCCATTGAAACTTGAAATGAGGATGGAAACTTTTTGAATGATGGTAGACTCAGCCAAATGGTAACATGGACTGATACTTAGAAAACTTTAGAAGGAGTGAGAACAATCCTAGACCTAATACCTAGTAATCATATTTTACTTGAAGACTCACTGAAATGACAAAATTTGACTTTGACACCCTAAGACCACTTTGTAAGAGCATGTTTGATCACTGGTGGGAGGCTTCAAATACTGACACTAAGTTGTGAAGCGGGGCTATGCACCTGGCTAGTGGCGCTACACATAGAGTCAGTTTGCCCAAAAAATCTAGTTTTCTCCTAGTCTCTCTGCAAGTTGACTTTTTCTTTCTTCATGGATGAATTTATGATTGTAATTAAGGGTATGGAATGTAAATGTAATTTTGAAATGATATTAGAGGGTAGATTCATCAGTTTTAGGTGGTTTTGGGATCAATGAATCAGTTTCCTTAATTATATAGGCAAGTCGTTTGACTGCCTATATTCCAGTTCTTAGTTGGGAAATGGTTGAAACTACCCCTCTTCTGATGGATTCTACCCCTGAAGGTCAGGATGAGTTTTTTGATGCCTATATTATGTATTTTCTTAGTCATTTGTAAAGGTTTGACTCTCTTGGATGCTTTGATCAACATTGTACATCTTTACAATAGTTTGGCAAGGAAATAAACTAGGATTTGCAGCTATTTTTGTGGGATACTTCTGGTAAAGTGTTTTTGCATAGTTTCTTCTTCGTTATTGGTCTTTACCATGTGTTATGTGTTGAAAATAATACTACGGGGGGGGGATGAATTAGTATTAGCAATTTAGCAATTTTCCATTTCCATAAATAAATTGATATATGCTACTTCTATTAATTAAACCTGCATATATATGCAACTGTGTTTAGAGAAAAACGCGTATATCTTGTAGACTTCTAATTTAGTTAGCTGATCTTAATCTATGTATCAGAACCATAAAATAGTAATCAAGTGCAGTATATAGTATAGGAAATCACACACATGAACATAAGATATAAGGTAGAAACCCAATGTGGGTGAAAACCACCTACTGCAATTTGTCTTTATCTTCTTTTAATAAGAAACTTCTTTTACAATATTTTTGTACTGGTGCATCCTTATACTAGTACGCACACTTCTATCTGCAGAAGGCTAAAACCTTCTCTTGTTCTCCAGCTTCTCCTGGAAGGGAGCAACAACCCCCTGAGCTCTTGTACTAGCTGAAGTACTAGTACGTAGGTGCTAACCTATAGAAGGCTACAACCTTCTTTTTCTTCCAGGGACCACGTTTCATAAATTTTCAGACTGGATCCATCAATAACATCAATCAAACATCAAATACATATGCATCAAGCAATCTCCTTTGCACCAACCAAAACTGAATCCAACAATCACTTCCCTTAATGTTGTAACCAGAATACAGTAACAGTAACTAGAAACCAATCCTGAACCCAGAACACTGCAGTAATAAACAAAAGTAGCTAAAATATATTTTATGAGATGTACACTACTTGAATATGTAGAAACTATGTGCATACACTGTTATCTTATGGCAAAATTGCGTATAAGCTATTTCGAATTACCAAATCGCCCTGTATACCTGCCTTTGCTATGTTGAACCTGCGTATAGATCTATAAAAGATATTTACCCTTTTTAATTATTCAGACATCAGTTATATCGAGATTATCAAATTTATAGATCAAGTCATGCGCCAAATATGACATATCAAAATTACACAAAGATACTTCTCTTCAAGCCTTAAGATCTTGACCCATCAATAGAACTTATCCTTCTTCTAGTGCTCAGGTTCCTCCTTGGTACAGATCCAACTATGCACCATAACCCAATGACCAATATTCTAGATCTTGCTCTTCATAAGATATTCAATGCTTGAGTGCCTTTGCCTAATGATCTCCTTC
>APFE030474998.1:35881-73555 GCA_000404065.3 Pinus taeda
GCAGACTTCTAATTTAGTTAGGTAATCTTAAGCTGTGTATCAGAACCATAAAACAGTAATCAAGTGTAGTAAACAATACATGCAATCACACACATGAACACAAGATATAAGGTGGAAACCCAATGTGGGTGAAAACCACCTGCTGCAATTCGTCTCTATCTTCTTTTAATAAGAAACTTCTTTTACAATATTTCTGTACTGGTGTAGTCTTATACTAGTATGCAAGCTTCTATCTGCAGAAGGCTACAACCTTCTCTCGTTCTCCAGCTTCTCCTGGAAGGGAGCTACAACCCCCTTAGCTCTTGTACGAGCTGAAATACTAGTACGTAGGTGCTGACCTACAGAAGGCTACAACCTTCTCTTTTCTTCCAGGGACCATGTTTCATAAATTTTCAGACTGGATCCATCAATAACATCAATCAAAAATCAAATATATTTTCATCAACCAATCTCCTTTGCACCAACCAAAACTAAATCAAACAATCACTTCCCTGAATGTTGTAACCATAATACAGTAATTGTAACCAGAAACCAATCCTGAACCCAGAACACTGCAGCAATAAACAGAAGTAGCTAAAACATATTTTATGAGACGTACGCTACTTGAATATGTAGAAACTACATGCATACGTTGTTATCTTACGACAACCGTGTGTGTAAGTTGTTTTGAATTACCGAACTGGCGTGTATACACACCTTTGTTATGCTGAACTTGCATACTAATCTATAGAAGGTAATTTACCCTTTTCAATTATTCAGACATCAATTATACCTAGATTATCAAATTTATAGATCAGGTCATGCACCAAATATAACAGATCAAAATCACACAAAGGTACCTCTCTTCAAGCCTTAATATCTTGACCCATCAATAGAAATTATCCTTCTTTTAGCACTCAGGTTCCTCCTTGATTCAGATCTAGCTATGTACCATTACCCAATGACCAGTATTCTAGATCTTGCTCTTCATAAGATATTCAATGCTTGAGTGCCTTTGCCTAATGATCTCCTTCCCCTTTTATAGTCTTAGGCCTTACTCAATACCATGGTCCAAAGCCACTTAGAACCAATACTTGGGACCAAATACCTAGGTTCAACACTTATGACGAGATGCCATGGTCCAAAACCATAGGTCCAAATACCAAGGACTAAATACCATGGACTAAAACAAGGCTTCCCACATGTACGCGCTTTTCCTTGCATGAAAGTGCGTGAATACGCATATGCACCTTTTGATCAACAATCCCATGTGTACACGTGGCTGGGTCAATGGGAACCTATGTATAGCTTATTTTCCTTTATTTTGAGAGCCTGTGAGCCTGAACTATTATCTAAATGATTTGTCGAGTGAGTTGCCATCAAGGAAATAAACCAGGATTTGCAGCTATGTTTGTGGGATACTTGTGGTAAAGTGTTTTTGCATAGTTTCTTCTTCTGTTATTAGTTTTTAGCATGTGTTTTGTGTGCCACAATCTTATTCATTCTTCTAGCTAAATGATATCAATATATATAGGTAGAATACATTGGTTACAGTGCTCTGCCTTGGGAAACCATTTAGTTTTTGATGTTTTCTATAGTTTGAAGAGGATACATGATCTTTACATGCCCTCCTCAGCTCCTCACCAGTCTTAATCCTACCATCTCATTCAATTTCAAGTGCTAAAACACCTACCTATCTGGCCCCATAGAACACCCTGCATTCCTAACTTGATTTCCCGGACCCAAAGCTGCCTGCTCCATTTGATATAGCAACAAAACTCAACAAAATTAATCAAAAACCCTAGAGCTACTATACCTAGACTAAAATTCATATTTGATTCAGTTGTCTTGACTAAAATTCACAAGGAGAGAGCTCTCTCCTGACCTGGTAGGGCTAGCTACCAGGTTAAGCTTGGTTTGTGGTTATCATAGGATTTCCTCCTTTCAACCTGAGGTCAATCTAGGCTGTAACATGGTGGCGACCATACTAGGGACATAGTGTTATGTTCCTCAGCAAAATGTATCAAGTTCAGATCTGATTGTTGATGGTGGACAACGATCAGACACAGGAAGGCTGAAATCATTCACCTGGCAATTCCAAATTAGTTTCGAGATCAAATCCAAGGACTCCACTAGAGGATGAACCTGACCAACAAAAACATGAGAGAACAATATGGAAATATCAGGTATTGAAGTTGGAATTTCATCCAAGACATTATGTTCTTTGTTATAAATTATTTCTTCTCTTTTCCTGAGGATATCAAGAAGGCTTTGCAAAGTATACTGCATTTGAGACAAGATCCTAGACCTGCATTTGATTCTTTCCCTTTGAAGATTGTGAATAAAAAATGTTTGCATGCCTTTGATCATGATCAAGACCCTTCTCCTGAATCTTATAATGACCGTCTTCAAACTGATGAGCCTCAAGAGACAAAGACTGATTCTACACCTTATGTACATATTTCTATACCTTGTAGAATTCCGGATAGATACAAGCCTCTGATTTTACCTCCTATATCCTATGCTTTCCCTAAAAATCATTTCCTATATCTACCAAGATTTGATGGTGGATGCAACATCACTCCTGAAAGACATGTACTGAATTTTGAGTCTTTCCTTGACCTTTTTGAAGTTGATGAAGAGGGTGTCAGTATTAGGCTTTTTTCTCTTTCTTTGCAAGGCAAAGTCAAGAGTTGGTCAAAACCTTGCCTGATGCAAGCATCTCAAATTACCAGCAGTTTTTCAAAGTTTTCCTCGATAGGATTGGTCACACAGAACCCTTTCATGATTCTAGAAGAATATAATGAGCTGAAAAGACTGCCAGCGGAGACTGTGCAACAGTTTTCTACTAGGTTTAACCAAGTCTATTTTTCAATGTCGATTAATATAAGACCTCCTCCTAGATCTGCTCTCTTACACTACCCGGAAGCCTCTGATCTGGAAATGTAGTTTCAGCTGAGGGAACAGAACATTGCAACACTTGAAGAGATATAAAACAGTGCAGTAGATGTAGAGGTTAATTTGTTGATCAGAAGGGAAAAGTTGAAGGAAGAAGTGAAGAAGAATATAGATCCAGAGGAATCGACATCTTTAGAGGTAAAGCTTGACATTTTGGTAAGTGCAGTGGAAGAGATGATGAAAAATATCACCACAAGGAATGAGTATGATGTTCAAGGCCGTGGCTTATTGATTGAACAAAAACAAGTGGCTGATCCAAAACATTTTCTCTCCTATCCCAGTTTTCATAGACTTGATAATGATTGTTTTATAGATCATCTTGGAGAAGAGAGATTTGATGATATGACATGTATGCTTCATGATGTGTTTTATAGTGATTATTTCCCTAATTTTGATTAATATGATGATGAATATGTTCTCCAAACAGAAGCTAGTCTTGAAGAAAAAACAACACCTCATTTGTGGAAGGAGGAAGTTCACTTTCAGGAGCTTGAATACAGTGATCAGCCGTTGCATATCAGCCATGGAAGTGAGGAGGAAAGTGCAGAAAATTTTGAAGTAAGTGAAGGATCATTGCCTTTTTGTTTTACTTTGTTTCAATTCATCAGAGACAACTTTCATGCAATCAAGAATCAACCATCAATAAGTTTTGATCTGGAACATCTTGAGGGCAATGAAATCTTTGTTCAAGACTTCTCATATCCAGATTTGTAGCCTGTGAATGCCATTGCATGTCAGGTTGCAAATGAAGACTTGGAAGCTAGAACATATGATCAAATGATGAAAAATGATTTTGTACCATTCTGTTTTGAATCATTTCATTTTTTGAAGGGGAATCATGTAGAAAATCATGCAATCTCTTTAGAACCAATAGAAAATGGGTTGCAATAGTCTTTTTGAGTTTTTCATGATCCAATAGTTGATGTGTTAGATGATGTCTACAGTCAAAGTCCTTCTCCATTAGCTACATGTGAGCTTGAAACAAGTATTGATACAAACTTGATCTGGTAGCCGGTTTCTTTGTCATTATCAGTAGGAGTCTCGTCACAAAGCTCAGATAAAAGTTTGCATTTATGGTATGAGGAGAAGAAACGTATTCCATTAGATGAGCTAAGCCCCAGTGCACATGAGTTTCAAGATCTTTATGCAGTATTTTTGGAGTTGGATAGAGGATCCATATTATTCAATGGATCCATTTACAAGTTTTTGTGGGAGTTGCCTTTCAGTAGTTCTCTGTTGTTGTTCATAAGAAAGAACTTGTGGAGAATTCAAACAACAACCAAAATGCTTGCTTGGCTGCATTGGTTGTTTCATTTCACTTGATCAGGTGATGAATGGAACCATTAGAGTAGGTTTTATTGAATAAGCTACATTTTGAGCATATTTTCTAGTTTGGCAGTTGTGTTTTGGTATTGAGGAAGTTTCAAGTCAGTTTGTGTCTTTGAGTCATCAATATTCAGACATGTAATTTTAGCTTGAGTTTTTTACTCCATGCCCAATGGATAAGGCTACTTGGTATATGGTGTTCTTGGCACCTCTAAGGAGCTACCATCCCCAATGGAGCCAATGTTAGTGTTAGTCTTTGAAGCCTTCCACCAGTGATCAAACATGCTCTTACAAAGTGGTCTTAGGGTGTTAAAGTAAAATTTTGTCATTTCAGTGAGTCTTCAAGTTAGATTTGATCACTAGATATTAGGTCTAGGATTTTTTTCACCCCTTCCACAGTTTTCTAAGTATCGGGCCATGTTATCATTTGGCTGAGTGTACCATCATTCAAAAAATTTTCGTCATCATTTCAGGTTCCAATGGGTCAGTTTACACCTTGTTCATGCTTCATTTCTACAAATCCCGATTTCCACATATCGGGATAGGTTTTATTCAAATGATGTTTTTGAGAAATAGAATATGCCTTTGAAAAATGTGAGAGAGGTTTTTTTCCATCATTGACCCAATAAGGAAAACCTCTTTCAGGTTTCACAAGTTTCATGGTTAGGGATAAATGTCAAAAACATCACTTGCCTTAGGAGGGTTGCTGCACCTCTGGAGTGACCTTTGTAAAATCAATTTTTATACTAGATGGAATAACCAAATCGGTTTCTTGATGAGTCACCTAATAAGGTGACACAAATAGCTTTCCAATAAGCTATCATGAGCTCAATTTGGAGTTGAGGAAGACCTTTCAAATTTTATTGCAACAACACTATGAATTTTGGCAGCCTCATTCTGCACATTTTGACCAGTCTTCGGATATTTTACTTTTGATAGGGAAAATGAACTCCAAATTGAAACATTAAAGATGTTATGGAAAGTAGGCTTGACACGCATTCCAATGAGCTATCACATTCCCAATTTTGACAACAGAATGACCTCCAAAAGTGGTTTGCAAAACAACACTATGCAATAAAGGTCGGCACTACGCACCTGGGTGATTTCCTTATTGTTAAATTGAACTGGCGCTACGCACCTGGGTGAAGCACTACGCACCTGGAATCCAAGCCCCAAAATGTTCCAAAATCACTCAATTTACCTCAAATCTCTCAAGTTTCCTATTAACAAGTAAGTAAATCAACCCTTCTTGATTGAAAAGGGTTTTTGCATCAGCCTTTGGTGATTTTGTCTCTCAAGAGACCAAACCCTAGTTTTCACCAAACTGTCTCATAAATTTTACAGCTCACTAATTTATTGTTGTCCTATCTCATCCATTTGTTGTTCCCTAAACCCCTTTCCCCTATATAAAATTCCCTAAACCCCATTCCGTTATATAAAATTCCCAAAACCCTATTCCCTTATATAAAATTCCCTAAACCCTTCATATATTTCCCCAATTCCTAAACCCTATACATAGACCCCAAACCCTACACTATCCCCAAGCCCTTCTCACTTCCTAAATTCCATTCACACTCTCATTAACTCTCACCTACTTATAAATTCTCTTCATACTCATCTTTCATCCACCTTATCTCTTCATTCACCACAAGTGATCACAACAATAAAAATAGTGTAGAGAGATAGCGAATATGAGCTTGAAGAAGACACCCCTAGTGAAAATTCCAGGGAGAGAAATATATTGCACAGGAAGCCTCATAAAAGAGGATAACATATAAGAGAGGAGCCCACCAGTTTGAGGGAGTTGCAAGCCTGCCCATTTTCCATTTCTTGTTTTAAACACCAGTCATGTTTTGGTTTTTGTGAAATGGTGGAAAGGGTTAAATGTCATCATGAATTAGCAAGGTTGTTTGTGACACATTTGGACAACAATGAAGTAAACCTTGCTGGAGTTACATTCTCTTTGTCACCAGCTGTTATTTCAGAGGCTACAGGGATTCCAGATGTAGGTGAAAAGTGGAACAAAGGTTAGGATATTGATAGGGAGTACTATGAGCGTTACATCAAGGCTAGGTACCAAAAAAAATCAAGAGAGCATTCCCCTTCAAGTTCTTGGCTAACAGGTTTGCTCCGTTGATGAAGATCATCATCAAGTACTTTACTTGTGAAGATAGGTTCTCCCGGTTGTATGCCTACTACATTAGATTGCTGATGCATTTCACTAGGGTGAGAATGATGAATATCCCCTACTTCATGTTCAGAAACATTGAGAAGATGTCACTTATTGTAAAGAAGAAACCATATCCCCAGTAGTTGACTAGCATTTTCCACTACTCTTTGATTAAAATCATTGTTCTACATCAGTTGAACCTTTTTAACACACCATGGGAGACTTTCATTTCTCATAAGATGTTCAAAGGCCCTCAAGTCTTTTCATCAGTGCCTCATGAAGAAGGTGGACCTTTAGGACATGAAAAGGTCAAAGAAACTGAAAATGGTGGAGTGCCAGTGTTTGTGATATGAGAGGGGCACTAGGAAACTTTATGCAGGAGCTAGGTGAGTATTATCTCGACAAGGTGCGGAAGGGGTCTCACCTTCATCTACAGGCCACATGCAAATGCTATCTCCACAAGGAGTGGAAGGGGATTTGCCTTCTTCTTTAGCTAAACAGGTACAGGTTGAGAAGCACAGCAAGGGAAAATGTAAAGGCAAGAAAAATATGCATAAGAAGGATCTTAGTGATGAGCAAGAAAGAGATTTTGACCTTGTTGATGATGAGAAGACACAAGGAGTTGATGTCATTGATTTGGAAACTCAAGGTCCAAAGATTACCAAAGACATGATCATCTAGGAGAAAGAGGCTGAGATACAATCCTTGTCAGATCATTTAGAGAGGGCTAAGTGGATCATCAAATATTTAGAGCAAGAAAACAAACAATTGAGTGACAAGCAAGTCCTCATGGAGCTACAAATGATAAAAGAAGGCAGGCAAAAGATCAAGGAGGCCAATGTTCCATTAACCCTTATTGAGCAAGAAATTGAGAATGATAGGAAAACATGGCTAGAGAGGGTCAACGTGCACCTTGAGGGGCTGATTGAAAAGGCCAATAGAGACAAGAAGATGCTTCACCAAATGGTTTACCACTACATGACCCGAAACAAAATATGCAACATAAGGATGAGGGAGCTTAAGGCAAGGTCGAGGAAGGCCTTAAGTAGCAAAAAGGAGAAAGACAAGTTAAAAACCTTGGTTGAAGCCTTACTAGCCCATCAAAACAACTAATGATGGTGCCTTGTGCCAAATCTGGGCAAGTTTTGACAAATTTTGGTCATTTTCAATTTTTTAAATTTTGTAACACAGAAAATTGCCCTAGCTGCGTAGCGCCACCTACGCTACGCTTTTCACTGGAGGAATTTTTGAAGAAATAGCTTGTATATCTAGATTCCACATGATGAGAGCATCAAACCCAGAAAATATCAGCAAATTTGGAGCAAATCTAGGTCACCAAAAGGGCAAAAAACTACCAAAAAATGACCTCTCTACCTCTTTTTGGACACACAGAAGCAGCCTTGGGATATTTCACTTTTGAAGGGGGCAAATGACCTCCAAATGAAAAAGTTCAAGATGTTCCAGACACTAGATAGGAAGACCTCTCCATTGAGCTATCTTGCACTCAATTTGGCTAAGGAGAAGGCCTCCAAAAGTGGTTATGAGCGGCACTACGCACATGGCTAGTGGCATTATGCATAGAGCCAGTTTGCCCAAAAAATCTAGTTTTCGCCTAGTTTCTCTACAATTTGACTTTTTCTCTCCTCATGGATGAATTTATGATTGTAATTAATGCTATGCTATGTAAATGTAATTGTGAAATGATCTTAGAGGGTAGATTCATCAGTTTGAGGTGGTTTGGGGGTCAATGAATCAATTTCCTTAATTATAGAGGCAAGTTGTTTGACTGCCTATATTCCAATTCTTAGTTGGGAAATGGTTGAAACTACCCCTCTTCTCATTGATTCGACCCTTGAAGGTTAGGATGAGTTTTTTGATGCCTATATTATGTATTTTCGTAGTCATTTGTAAAGGTTGGACTCTCTTGGATGCTCTGAGCAACATTGTACATCTTTATAGTAGTTTGGCAAGGAAATAAACGAGGATTTGTAGCTATTTTTGTGGGATACTTGTGGTAAAGTGTTTTTTCATAGTTTTTTCTTCTGTTATTAGTTTTTCTCATGTGTTATGTGTGCCACAATCTTATTCATTCTTCTAGCTAAATGATATCAAGATAGATAGGTAGAATTGCTCTGCCTCGGGAAACCATTTAGTTTTTTATGTTTTCTACAGTTTAAAGAGGATAAATTATCTTTGCATGCCCTCCTTAGCTCCTCACTAGTCGTAATCCTACCATCTCATTCAATTTCAAATGCTAAAACAGCTACCTATCTCGCCCCATATAACACCCTGCATTCCTGACTTGATTTCCCAGACCCAAAGCTGCTTGCTCCATTTGATCCAGCAACAAAACTCAACAAAATCAATCAAAAACCCTAGAGCTACTATAGCTAGCATAAAATCCATATTTGATTAAGTCGTCTTGACTAAAATTCACAAGGAGAGAGCCCTCTCCCGACTTCGTAGGGCTAGCTACCAAGTTAAGCTTGGTTTGTGGTTATCCTAGGATTGCCTCCCTTCAGCCTGAGGTCAATCTAGGCTCTAACAGAAGGTATATTTTTTTTTAAATGTATGTCTAGACTTACACATGCCCATTTCTAGACCTTACATATTCTAGTAAATGCTTTCAAATGTTGGGTCATAAAACATCATCCTCCCATTATAAATGCACAAGTTTATTAGAAATGTGATGCAACCATATGGATGCCACACCCTAACACCTTATCGAGACTATTTCACCCTTATAAGCCTTCAAATTTCATGCGTACATATATATACCAGAAGCGTTAATTTAATACTTAGTCTTTAAAGATGGACCGCAACACATTATCGGATGTTTCTTTAATAATTGGGTCCACTTAAACTATTGAGACTCCACCACACTATCAGGATCGTTAATATGTGCTCTAGTTATAAAAACCCTAGGCAACACTTTGTATCGAAATACACAGGGGCAAAGGGAAAACCCTGGTCCGAACATATAACTGGATCTCAAGATTTATAAGCCCGCTTCTATAAATATCAGCGGGTCCACTCCCGATCCATGACTTTCCTATTGTGCGCTCCGATCACCTATCCTCGATCCGCTGATCTCCACCGTTCAACACATCCTTCGATCCAACGGCCCACGTTTACTCTGACTATCCAACTGGTGCATCAATTCTCCACTATCGATCTACATGTAGTGGATTCGACGGCCCACATCTTATTTCGAGCAGATAATAAACACGGGAATTAAATGCTCGATAAAGCAGTTTCCCTGTTCATCCTCGGTGCTACATGTCGAAGGGTGAATGGGATCGGGCGGTTGTCCTTCAATATAGGTTACGGCTCTTGAGTTGCCCGAATTACCACGTACTATTACGAAACTGCTTCTGTGATCCAACGACCACGGTTGATCGTGATCTAATGGCTAAGATTTAATAACATATCGCATAGTCTCATTCCTCCAAGCCAGGCTCTGGCTGCTCTAAAGCACTGATCCAATATTATTACAGACCTGATATGGATATAAGACACTGTTTATAAGATTTCAAATCTACATTTCGGATCCGGTTCTATGTTATGTGATGATTCTTAGTGTAAATGGGATTTTCGCTTGCGGGACCAAAACTATGTAAATAGACTTCACCAACCTGCATCAAACAATGATATTTAAAATAAATCCCCGACTTCTATCAATCATACGATTAGGCGTTCAAAAATAACAAAACTAAGGGATAATCACCTGGCCTGAATACAAAGAATATGAAAGCATACAAGGGTTTCCGCATGCCCAATAATCAATCATAAACACAACAATCATTCATTCATAATAAGATAATTACAGAGTCTCGCCTTGGCTCAATTACACAAATGAAATATCTCTATTATCAAAATACAATCCACACACTATACTACTCTCCTGAATCTTTCCTCTTTGGCCTGATTCTTCAATTAGTGGCCTCTGTTCCTCATCTTCCCATAGGATTACAATTCCCTCATGAATCCTCTCTCTCTGTCTCCTCATCTCGAATCCATTTTTCTAGAAAAGAAAGGAAACTACATATATGTTCTATCTAACAGTTTCCTTCCACAAATGAAGGAATTCAGTATATTTTAAGAAATCAAATCTTACTCTAACTAATCAATATAGCTAATTGGCTTGATCTCCACGCAAGGAGGATCACTTGCCATTTTATTCCCAATTATGTTCAGAATTAGGCAACAATTAACTACTTACATAATTTGAAATTAATACAATTAAACAACCAAGTCTTCCTCCAAACTTTCATTAGCCACAATATGTGACCACACCATCACATCCCTGGCTAGGTCTAGATGCTCTTGCATCAGACTCCCAAGGTTAAAAATAATCATGATCTCCTGATCATGTGCTTCTAATCTCTATCCTCCTAGATCCCATACTTTGTTCAGTAGTTTGTCCTCGGTTACTATTGTTGTTGGTTTTCCTTTAGGTCTCCATACTTTATACTGAATTGTCCCATTAGCTATGCTCTCACTGTCTGTTGTTGTCACTTCCATATATCTTACTGCTTTTTTCTCCTCATCACAATTTATGTCAGGCTTCCACACTTTAGTTTGCACTTTACCATTACCTTCACTTGTATCATTCTTTCCAGCTAATCCTCCTTCCTTCTTTTTTCCTCTATTAAGTTTATTGGAATGTTGTTGTATGAGTCTCCACAACTCACCAATTTCTTTGTCCACTTCACTACTTACATGATGAATACTATTCTTCTGCAACTGGTTGTGTTCCTAAATAATAACATCATAATCCCTGTGCCAATATTTTTCCATATACATTTCTGAAATGTACAAATGCCTTCTCGATTGATCCCTTGCAACAATTCCATTTCCTTCTTCTGGTTTCTCATTCATGGCTTCGCCTCTTCTTACTTCAATTCTCAGTATACCTACAACTCCACAAATTTCTTGAAAACTAAGAATTCTTCCTGCTTGCTTAGGTACTTGGATACCTCTTCTTCCAGTAACTTAATTTCTGCACCCTTAAGGATCATGGCATCATATTTTATTCTTCTGAAATGTCATCTTCAGCCTCTTCTTCAACAATATCTCTTTGTAGTACAATAGTAATCCTTTTACTATCATCTCTTGAACTCATCTCCAGTTCAACAGTTCCATACTGCAAATTCAACATCATTCCATATTTCTGAGACATTCTGATCTCGTCCTTCCTTATTTTGATCTCATCTTCAGAATAAATTCCTTGTTTTGAATTGACTTCACATTGCCTTGTTTTTGCATATAAATATTCATCAGAATCAAAAATTTCATTGAACACAAATGCTTTACCCTATTTCTTAATTATGCAAACATTTCTGACAGCTTCTTTTCCATATAGTCCTTCTTTACTATGGATTTCTTCAAGGTCAATAATCTTCAATAACTGTATAATATTTGCAAAGTCCTCTATATCAACCTTCAGTAGTTGTCCTCCTTTGGCTTCAGTCTTCAATAGTTGTCTAATATCTTCATAATTCATTACATCTATGTTTAACAACTGCTCTTTCTGCTGCATCACAAGATTATGTGAATTTTCTTCTTCTAATTTCAGAAAAATCATATCTTTGTTTTTCCTTTCCCTTATGACAACACTAAACAGTTGCCTTATTTCAGTGTATCCTACATTTACACACAAAATATTAGTCTCAAAACTATGAGACACCAAGGTCTTCATAAGATTCTCCATTTTCTTTGTATTAGCTTCATTAGTTTTCTGGAGAAAACTCTTTGTTCCATATTCATATGAATGGATCTCTTCCTTTCCAAACATTACTTTGATCTCAATAATTCCTTTGCCATCCTCCTTTTGGCTTATCCTTTGGATGTCATCTGACTAGACATATTCCTTCACTTGACTGTAACTTTTCTCTTTATTCTTCATATGATTGTGGGTAGTCATATTTCCACTTATTATTATGATATTTTCCAATAATTGCTTGCCTTCCCTCAAGTTTCCATAACCTGCAAACACACACAAACTTTCAATTCTCAAAATACAATATCTTTCATCCTCTTTTGATGCTCCAGGCACCAACCTTCCATCATAAATCTTCTTGATTTTAGCAAATCCTTCCTGTTGTGACTCCATTCCTTTGAGTCTCTCCTTCTCTAACAAATCAATATGAATTTGTTCAAGTTCCATGAACTCATTCATCAACTTGCCATTCCACCTATGTTGCAATAGCTTCCACTTGACCCTTTTCTACGTTCTCCATCTGTATCTTCGTTCTTCATCTGTCTTCCTTTGTACTGGAAGACTAATCTCTTGTTCTCCACTCTGCTGCCAGTTTCTATACTTCTACAATCTAATTCCTTCCTCAAATTCATTCTCATGTTGTTGATCATCTCTTTTAAATTGCTGGTTCCTTCCATCTTTATCTTGCTAAATTAATACTTTTGTCTCCTTCATGTCTCTATGGACATAACTTCCTTGTTGTTCCTGATCTTTCATCTCACCTTCAAATAACCTCTGCTCAATTTCTCTGATTTCAGCATCATATTTATTAATGTTGTCTTCCATACCTGCAGTCACGTCATTAACTAAAGAGTCTGAGCATTTACTTGACTCTATAAATGTTTGAGACATTTCATCCTTATCATGCAGAGTAACCATATCCTTTTCTTCATCAGGTTCTGAAAGCTTCATTTATCCTTCAGATTCCTTGAACAATCTTTCCAAGTTTCCATATGAAATCTCTCCAACAACTCATCATCACTTCCATTCTCAGCTTCATCCTTTTCCTAGCAATCCTCTCGAATTATCATGTTTTTTGCACTATCATATTGCAAAGTTATTTCATCAATTTCATTAAACAAATTCATTTGTTTACCTTCTTGTAATACAACTCTGGAATTTTCATTAGACTTCTGGTCCATATCAACTTCATCTGACTTTCTTACACCAAACATAAATTCATCTATGAACTCTTCCTACTTCAATAAATCAACACCTTCTTCCTTTAAAAGGCATTATCCATCATACTTTACATCATGAGGTTCATTACTATTTGTATCAATTTCACTAGGCTATCCATCATCCTTTGCATATCTTGCAAACATGCACAAACTATGAGAATAAAAATCACAAGGCTCCATTTCCTCATCTGCTTCCCTTGTCAACATATCTCCTAATTGTTTTGAACTATTGCAGTAGTTCATGAGATCTTCAGTTGATCTCCCATTATCCTCTTCACCCAACATTTCACTCTATTCTGGTCTACAAATAGAAACTTCCATTTCCGCCTCTGCTTCTCTGAGGTTTTCTGTCAACCACTTTACTTGTTCTTGTTGTAGCATTCTCTGCAACTTAGGCCACTTCACTGGTTTCCTCTTCAAGACCCAACTTTGTCTTTGGTTCTCCTCTAGCAACATTTCTAACACATCGAGTTATTTTCTTATTTCAGCCATTTCCTTGTCAAACTCTGCTTGGCTCATCTGTTTCCTATGGATTGTTTCAGCACCCTTCTCCTCCATCTTGCAGCCTTCTTCTGGACCTTCCATATGACTTTCCATAGCCATCTTCTCTTCTATGTGAGCTCCTACACCTACAACCAATCAACTTCCTTCTAAGTTTATCTTCTCACCAAGCTTCTCCTCTGCTTGGTCTCCAATTCCCACTGAGCAATCTTGCTCTCTCTCTCTCTGGTTTCTCCAGTTACTTCTCTTAAGGACTCCTCTATCCCTATCTATTCCAAGCCTTAACTGGAATGAGGTTCTACTACAATCTCTAAGAACTTTCAAAAGTTCTTCTACAGTCTTACTGTTGTAGTCCTATGCCCAACATTTCCATTCATTCAACTGTTGCAATTGTCATACCTTTTGTATCATAAATCTCCATAAGCAAGACATCCTTCTCGCAGGAAATTTCTTCCCTTTTCCTGCCTGGATACCAAAAATTTATGCAACCATATGGTTGCCACACCCTAACACATTATCAGGACTATTTCACCTTTATAAGCCTTCAAATTTCATGCCCACATATATATATACTAAAAGAGTTAATTTAATCGTTAGTCTTTAAAGACAGACCACAACACATTATCAGATGTTTCTTTAATAACTGGGTCCACTTAAACTATCGTGACTCCACAACACTATCAGGAGCATTAATATGCCCTTTAGTTATAAAAACCCCAAGCAACACTTGGTATCAAAATACACAGGGGAAAAGGGAAAATCCTACTCCGAACATATAACTGGATCTCAAGATTTATAAGCCCACTTATATAAATATCAGCGGGTCCACTCTTGGTCCATCACCTTCCTATCACGCGCTCCGATCACTGATCCCGGATCGTCTAATATCCATGATTCAACACGTCCTCTGATGTATCATTCCACATTTACATCAACTATCCAACTGGCGCATCAATTTTCCTCCATCAATCTACATGTACTGGATCCGACAGCCGACATCTTATTTCGGGCAGACAATAAACATGGGAATTAACTGCTTGATAAAGCATTTGCGCTATTCACCCTTGCTGCTACGTGTTAAAGGATGAATGGGATAGGGCACCTGTCCTTCAATATAGCTTACAACTCTTGAGCCACTCGAATTACCATGTACTGTTACGAAACTACCTCAACGATCTAATGACCACGGTTGATCACGATCTAACGGCTACAATTTAATCGCATATCGCATAGTCACATTCCTCCAAGCCAGACTTTTGCTACTCTAAAGCACTGATCCAATATTCTTACGAACCCGATATGGATATAAGTCACCCTTTATAAGATTTCAAATCCAGATTTCGGATCTAGTTCTGTGTTATGTGACGATTCTTAGTGTAAATGGGGTTTTTTCTTGGTGGACAAAAGCTATGTAAATAGACTTCATCAACCCGCATCAAACAATGATATTTAAAACAAAGCCCGACATCTATCAATAATATGATTAGGCATTCAAATATAACAAAACTAAGCGATAATCACTTGGCGTGATTACAAAGAATCTGAAAGCATACAAGGGTTTCCGCAGGCCCGATAATCAATCATAAACACAACAATTATTCATTCATAATAAGATAATTACAGAGTCTCACCTTGGCCCGATTACACAAATAAATGATCTATGTTATCAAAATACAATCCACACACTATACCGCTCTTCTAAACATTTCCTCTTTGGCCTAATTCTTCAATTAGTGGCCTTTGTTCCTCATCTGCCCATAGGCTTACAAATCCCTCGTGATTCCTCTCCCTTTGTCTCCTCATCTCGAATTTGTTTTTCCACAAAAGAAAGGAAATTACATATATGTTCTATCTAATAGTTTCCTTCCACAAATGAAGGAATTCAGTATATTTTAAGAAATCAAATCCTACTCTAACTAATCAATATAACTAATTGGCTTGATCTCCACGTAGGGAGGATTACTTGCCATTTCATTCCCAATTTTGTTCAAAATTAGGCAACAATTAACTACTTACATAATTTGAAATTAATACAATTAAATAACCAAGTCTTCCTCCAAACTTTCATTAGCCACAACATGTGACCACACCATCACATTGTTGCCTAGGTCTAGATGCTCCTACATCAAAAGGTGGTGATAGTGCAATGTTATCTGGGTTGGTGGCTAGGGACTCTCTTCACTAAACTAATATTTTTCCTTACTTGTGGTATTTTGTAGATGCAGGGGATGTTTGTTTCTTCCCCTTTGTCAATTTCCCATTAGCTCATGTTATGGTGCCACGCTGACATACATTTAATCCTTTTCCTTCAGTTTTGGCATCGGTGTGGGTCAATGTTTTTCATATTATTTTTATATGACACAAAGACTAGTCTGACCTTTAGTGTTTGAATTGGTGGTAGTTCTACACACCTTGATGCTTTGAGGTACTATTTCTACAGTTATTTATTTTAAGTGTCTATTCTTGGTTTATGGTGTATGGTATCCAAGAAATTTCTCTATATGGTTTTAAAGGTTGTAATTTCCCTTCTAATTTGGTAAGGTGTTAATGGTTTTGGGTTTCCTTCTCCACTTCTATATTACAATTCATGGTTCATTCTATGTTTGGAATTATGGTTGTATTGGGGTTCCAGGCTCATTCCTTATATCATATCCCACGAAATTTTTAGGCTTTGTGTTTGTGGTTTGTATGATCTTCAGTTAGGTGTTTCATTATTTAATGCTAGTAGTATAATTCTATATAAAAGGGACCCTATTCATAGTAAGTTATGAGAGTCTTCAATGATCTACTAAATTACTCCAATTATATAGTTTCAGACACAATGTTCTTTTGTTTGGGTCGAGATTTGCTAAGTCTAGGTTCACCTCCTTGTTTGTCTTGGTAGCCTTTTTATCACTTTGTTGTGTGTGTTTTACTTGTTCCCCTCTAAAACTATGGCCTCTAGACAAAGAATTCCAAGTCATAGAGGGCGTGTGAGTGGCTCATCATATCATCATCATCATCAGTTGTTTGGTTGGGAGTCTGTCGAAAATTATTTTGATTATATTCCTCCTGAAGTCATGAAGGAAATTCTCCACCTGGAATCAAAGGTGTTTGGAGACTAACCATACTTCTCCAATTTTCAGGTAGGAGGGGAGGGCTTCAAATGACTCGCTAACCTAAGCAAACTAAAAAAATGAATATTTAACTTTCGTGACTCGCTAAGAGCGCACTACCAGGCACATAACCTCTTATGCGTGGTGTTTAGAGATAAGTAGGTAGATAATTATAAACTGATTGCAGGGAAAGAGGATGTCAAAATAATTCTCTGGAAAATTTGTTTCTACTTGGATGATAATAATTATGTCAAGATAAATTAGGGTGTACAAGTGATCAGGTGCTCAGTATTTAGTTCAAAAATCAAAGTTCTCATATTGGATCGAAAACTATACGACTACGTTTGTCTCATCAAGACGTTTGCAACACAATTCATTTCACTAAAAATGGATTCCGGATGAAGGAGAAAATGCCTACTATTCATTTTCCTAAATAGCTAAAAAAATTGCAAAATGGGACATAATGATGACATGGCAGTCCAGTCAGCAATGAGAATCTTCTTCAGTTTTTGCCCAATGGCGCTGTGACAAATGTCACCTTCAGATTCGCTAGTTTGGTTGTGTAAAAGTGAAATTTCCTAGTTGGCTCCAAGGTGGAATTTGAATTTGTTTTTATTATATCTAATATATATAATATATATATATATATATATATATATATATATAAATATATATATAATAGATATATATATATATATATATATATATAATATATATATATATAATATATAATATATATAAATAAACATTTTGAATCTCCATATTCTAAAGTTTCCAAAGTTAAATCCACATACATTATATACAATGGTGCATTTGAACTATATATATGGCACATCTATTTTATAAGGCAAAAACATATATGGGATGGGCAGAGGTGGGTTTGAACCCATGACCTCGCCCACCTGAACTCTACACCATTCCAACAGACCACCAACAAAACCTTTGAAAAGCATTGCATTGTTCTTTTATTTTAGGAAACTGCGGAACTGAGGGCGAGGGTCGTGGGATCCACCCTTGCATGCCAGCCCCCACCCCATGCGACTACAAACACATGACCAAGGGAAACGAATAGGATAAGCGCTTAATGATAATCTTTCTTAGCTTAAATTAATTCCATTTAAGACTTAATTAAACTCAATTATTTCTGAATTAAGTTGGTGGCAGATTTGGCAGCACACAAAATTCAGCAAAACTTCTCGTTTTGGCGGACTTAAGTAGACTCTCTCAAGATTTAGCGAGGTTTCCTAGGGAAAAGTTGAATGCAACATATCTTGAGCAATTTTCACCCAAATTGATCTCAGAAAGAAGTGTTCTTAGCTAATTTGGACCTTATGGACACATTGGTGTAGGTAATGGGAGCCATAGAGCTTTCTAAACAACATTTTTTTCCACATTGAGCTCATGGAGAGGCCCAAGCTATGGAAGTTGGACCAAGGAGATGTAGCCTAGGAGGGGTGAAATCCTTCATCAAAACACTATGTTAGTGTGTCTCTTTGATGGTTTTCTGCATTATACATGTTTGTTGTTCATGATTAGCTTTTGAAGCTATTTTTATCATGAATGTATTGTTTAACTTACGAAAATTTCCCTGTTTGCAAGAACCAACAACTAAGGAAACCTCAACACAAAAATACAAGAAGCAAGAACATGTTTATAAATTTTTAATTGTTATTTGCACAAAAAAACTAATCATACAAAAATAGATCAAGTTGGTATCAAAGCATAAGGTTGAATTGCTTGATCGCTGAGTTTGTGCAATCAAGATTTTAATGGTTGCAAAATTCTGATGCTTACAAGGTGAAAGTTGCAAAAAGGATAAGGGAAGCTATTGGTTGCAACTCCTGAGGTAATTCCCAAAAGAAGGAGAGCCACAAAACCACAATATCCACCACCCAAAGTTCCAATTTGAGCTGCACTTGAAACTCCTCAAGTGTTACCTTCAATTGAGATTGAAGAGGTACAAGTAGTACAAATTTCTAAGCATGAATCCATAACCATTATGTCTGGAGAAAGAGAGGCTGAAGGTCCCTCTTTAGAAGAGGAAGAATTCAAGAAACCTTTCTACACTTTGACTGAGATGGTTAAAGTCCTCTATGAAGAGAGGAGCACTAGAATGGTTGGAGGGAGTTCTGAACCTCCACATGGAGAAGGAAGCTCAGAGGACAAAAAAGATGAGAAGAAGGATTCCAAAGGGAGGTGGAAATCCATCTCCATCTCCACCATCCTCATAATCTTCCTCACCATATCCCTCATCAAACACAACATCATCTTCCACTAGTGCCGCTAAAAATGCCCATACTCATTCTAAAACCCCAAAAGGAAAAACTTCATTACTGAAATTGGACATAAAATTCGAACTTCCCATGTACAATGGAGAAGTGAATGCAGAAAAGTTGGATAATTGGATTCGACAGTTGGACATATACTATAGAATTCAGAATCGTCAAGAAGATGACATAAAGATGGCTTCACTGAGGCTAGAATGAGCTGCATTAGTTTGGTGGGAAGAAAAGACTCAAGAGGAAATGAGAATCCATGGTAATATATCTATCACTGGGGTTTAATTTGTTTCTGCAATTGAAAGATAGTTTTATCCTTTAGCCTATATACAAAAATCCATTATGAGTTGGTAGAATTTTAGGCAGCGTAAAGGCCAAACAATCCAAGATCATACATAGGAGTTTAGGAATAGGGCTTTGCTATTAGGAGTGAATTTCAATTCTCAAGATACACTGCTGAAATATATAAGGGGTTTACATTCCTATCTAAAACATACTATTCTTATGTTCAATACAACTAATTTAGATGAAGTAAGTGTGCAAGACACACATCTTGAATCTAGAGGAAATAACACTTATGAAGAGAATAGTAATAAAAAGCCACCTAAGGGTAAGGAGAAAGAGAAAGGAGGAAAATGGAAAGGGGAGAAAAACGTGAGTGTGAAGAAAGAAGGGGAGAAAGTTATATGTAAATAATGTTCAAAAGAGGGACATAATGAGGATAATTGCTGGAAACTCCATCCAGAAATGAGACCCACAAATAAATTCAACAATAAAGGGAAATAGAAAACCACTGCTATCACTCAAGAAGATTTACGTTCTAAATCAGTGGATGAAAAAAAATCATTGTCTTGGGAATCAAAGGAAAACAAGATATTGCAAGCACTAGTTCACAAAATTGTAATACTACTACTACTCCAAATGAAAAGAGATGAATTGAGTTATTTCATGTTAGGGTCATCTCTAAACACACTAAGATTGACACACTCTTCGATAGTGGGTAACAAGAGAATCTAATCTCTGAAGAGTTAGTCAACATATTGAATCTTGAAACTATACCTCACCATAAACCATACCCTTTGGGATGGATAACAAGAGACACCAGTTTATAGGTTACAAGAAAATGTTTGTTTAAGTTTTCAATCACTGCAAATTTCGTTGAAGAAGTAGATTAGATGTGGTACCGCTCGATATTTTAGGTGTGGTGTTGGGTAGTCCATATTTGTATGACCGAAAAGCAGTCTTTTACCGCCATGAAAAAAAGTATCACTTGTTCAAGGATGGTGTGGAATACATAGTGAGAGCCCATCGCAAAAATTTGAAATTTTTTTGGGTTAATGGAGGGGAGGCAATAGAAGACTTCTACAGGTGACTTTTCCATAGGGAAGTTCAGGGAAGCTTAGAGCCACCATGCAAGGGGGTCATACGTAGAACAACAAGCTCATTGTTATAACTTTTAGGCCTACTGGTTATGTAATTGTTGTATTCAATTGTCACTATGTTTTACATGAAAGTTATGTTGAAAAAATTTCATTATTTCAAGATGTAAAATGAGACTTGAGTCAAGAAAACCAAGTAGTGAAATTTGTCATCCATTTGCATTATATTTTGTTATGTAGTCTTGGTAAGAAGAATGTTTCTCTTTATGGTGACATGGACAAAACCATGAGTTTCTATGAACGACTGAAAATGGTGCAACAAACAATGCAAGATTAGCTTGAAAAGGGAAAAGACAAGTACAAGTATTATGTCAATCATAGGTTTCAAGTCGATGGTGCAAGCTGGTGTCACTTTTACAAAAGAAGCTTCAAGTTGTTGAAAAAAGAGAGGGTGCTTCTAGTGGGAAGGAATGATCATGTGCTCAGTATTTAGCTCAAAAATCAAAGTTCTTAGATGTGATAAAAAAACTCCATAATTGCGTTAGTCTCGTCAAGGTGATCACAATGCAATTCGCTTCACTGAAAACAGAGTCCAGATGAAGGAAAAATGACATGTTCTTCATTTTCCTAAACAATGAAAAAAATTGTAGAATGAAACAAAATGATGATATGGTAGTCAAGTGAGCAAGGGGAATCCTCTTTAGTTTTCTCCCAATGGGACTGTGACAAGTTTCACCTCTGAATTTTCCAGTTTGGTTGTGTGAATATGAAATTTCCTAGTTGGCTCCAAGGTGGAATTTGAATTTGTTTTTATTTTAATATTATTATATATTATATGATAACTATTATTTATATTATATAGTTTTTTAATCTACATATTATATTGAATAATATATATATATATATATATATATATATATATATATATATAATATATATATTATATATTATATAATATATATATATAGATATAGATATATTAAATAATAAACATTTTAAATCTGCATATTCGAAATTTTCCAAAGTTAAATCCGCATATATTATATACAATGGCGCATTCGAACTATATATATGGCACATATATTTTAAATGGTTTCAAACTATATATATGGCGCATATAGTTTATATGGCCAAAACATATATGGGATTGGCAGAGGTGGGTTTGAACCTGTGACTGCCCCACCTGAACTCTATGTCATACCAACAGACCAACGTCGAAACCTTTGAAAAGTATTTCCATGCTCTTTTATTTCAAGCGACTGCGAAACTCATGATGGGGTCGTGGGAGCCAACTCTCAAGGCGAGCCCCCACCCCATATGACCACAAACGCATGACCAAGGGTAGCGGATAGGATAAGTTCTTAGCTTAAATTAATTATGTTTAAGCTTTAATTAAACCACTATAATTCCAAATTAAGTTGGTGGTGGAATTGGTGGCATGCCAAATTTGGTAGAACTGCCAATTTTGGTAGACTTAACTAGAGACTATCAAGATTTAGTGGAGTTTCCTAGGGAAAAATTGAATGCAACATATCTTGAGAAATTTTCAACCAAATTGAGCTAATAAAGAAGCGTTCTTTGATAATTTGGAACTTCGGATAAGTCGGGGAGATTGCCTACACATACTGTTGAGTCCCAAAACTGCATCTTTCCTACACCTTTTTCTAGCTTCTTTCCATTCATCTAAACCTCCTAAATCATCAGTATCATTGCATAATAGTTTAAAAAAAGGGCATTTAAAGTGGTTTCTTGACTATGTGTTTGTGTTGCTATTTGAACTAGATTTTTGTTTATAAGCTGTGGAATCTTGTCACTTTCCGTAGCCAACCCAAGTTTCCGCAACTGTTTTGTCAAAGTCTATATTGCAAGTGTCTTCAGGTGAATTGAGCCACATGGGAAAGTTGCAACTGACGTGGACATGGATCGAGTCCTATTGGCTTAGTCGAATTCAACAGAAAAGGCCATAGTCAACAGTGGGCAAAACGGTGGTCAACTCAAGAGTCCTACAGTGGTAAAACTCTATTTTTCACCATGTGAAGCTGTGCGTGGTTGTTCCTAGATCTCGAGGGACAATCTAACACCTGTGGACTGCTCCATGAACTGGATTCAACAGCCACCTTCCAACGATTAAATCCTCATGGCCGCCATAGTGCTAAATCGTGGGACGTGGTCGTTTACGTGTCTTCTATCAGCACTGAATGTAGGAAAATAGTTAGATTATCCTCTATTATAAATAATGTGTTCTCATATGCATAGGGTTAGCTTTTTGATGATGTAATTTTGACTGTAAGAAACCCACTGTGCCATACTTTATCACTGTGTTGTGACTGCATTTTAATATATGAGAAGTCTCTATCTTTAAGCTCAATTGGTGGTTGATCGTTAACTGTCTGAGGAGTGTGCAGAGGCCCCCTACACAGGCCGAGGTATTTCTTATTATTGTACAGTTTCATGTTTCATTTCTTTATGTTCTTATGCCATAACCATTCACTTGTATATGTATCACAGTTCTTATTATGTTAACGCTTGATAGCTATCCATAGTTTTTCACATTTTTAACTGATTAGTGCTTTTGTTTCAGATCACAATAGGCAGCCCAGGCAGCACATAGTTTTCTAATGACTAATGACATGGGATCATTTTTTTCCTTCTGCTGATTTTCATTTCCTTTAGTTTTTAGTTCCAGCATTGTGTTATTTACTTCAGTTTTTCTCATTTACTTTTCTGCAAGTTAGCTATTGAATTACTGATGACATTCTCAGTTACCTCCTAAAGACAGAGCGAGTCAAATGGTGAGGGATTGAAGTATGAAGTGTGTAGTTTGATATTAGTTTATTTTTCTACAAGTTAGTATTGAATTGCTCATGACATTCTCAGTTACCTCCTAAAGCCAGAGCAAGTCGAATCATGAGGGATTGAAGTATGAAGTGTGTAGTTTGATATTAGTTTATTTTTCTGCAAGTTAGTTATTGAATTGCTCATGATATTCTCAGTTACCTCCTAAAGCCAGAGCGATTCAAATGGAGAGGGATTGAAGTATGAAGTGTGTAGTTTGATATTAGTTTTATTTTCTACAAATTAGATATTGGATTGCTCAAGTTGTTTATGATTACCTCCTAAAGCCAGAGCGAGTCAAATGGCCCGGGGTTAGAATATGAGTTGATGTAATGTGATTTTAGTTTACTTTGCTTGCAATTCTTAGATTTCTTTGAGTTCATTGTTTCTTATATTTCATGGCAGCAAGGATAATGGGTTTCATGGTCACTAGTTCACCATTGTTTAATTAGAATAATGGCACATTTTCACTCTCTTTTCAATAATTAGTTTCATCATTGCATGATTTTAGAAAGTTTGAAGTTTTGAAAATTATTTTTAAAAGACATCATTACCTTGAACATTTACATCATACTTGTCTTTTAGAATTTCCACCTCACATTAGGGAATTAACAGAAATAAACCCAAAACAAAACAAAAACTCAAAAACGACAAAAATTAAGAAATAGGCTATCTTGCACATATAGTGCGCCGCACTTCAACAGTTTATGACTCCAGGATTGACAATTAATACAGTAATTTAGGACACTCTGAATTGACCAAACACATACTGCTTGGTTCACCGGGAGGTATTCTGCAGTTCAGAGTTGCCTAGTAATCCTATTTGCCTAGATCATCCAGAGTAGCCATTCGATCTTTTGGACTCATTAAACTTAAAAGATCATTCGAGCACTTGTCCTTTCGAGCTCGTTTCCAATCAGAAGCAATAGAATAATCTTTGTTTCTTTCTCAACTCTAAAAAGATGAAAGAGCACCAATACTTTTATGCATCTTAATAATTGATTGGCCACAATCTGATAACATCCTCTTAGTCTTTTCTGAGACCAAATCGTGATTTTCACTTAAAATAACATTTTAAAGCCTCGAAGTTTATTTTTTCTGTCGACTAAGACAAGGTCATCAAGGCTTAACCATCTGGTTCACCTAGTTCCTCTTCCTCTCCTTTGTCTGAAAGATTGTGTGAGGAGTCATTTCTTGAGTTACTAGAGTCACTTGAGGACCAAGGTTTTGAACTCAGAATTGTTCTGAGCATTCAAACTTTTCCATCTCATCCTCTGCCTACTTTAGATGCTCGGTCATCTACTGATCTTGGCCCAGAATCTCTGCACAATCCCATTCAAACTCTTGAGAACTCGCCAACCATTGATGGTTAGCTTGGACTAGTTATTTATCCTCTGAATCCTCTGTTTGACCCTATTTTGATATCACCCTAGCGTCCTTATAGTCCATACGACCAGCCAAGTGTTCCTTTGGAACTATCCCCTCATACTTCTTCGGTCATTCGTCGTTGTTCGTTCTTGGATATGGAACCCAAAGGTGATGCTCCATTCACCTCTTTGGAGGAGTCAGAAGCTTCTACTCCACACACTGTCAAGGAGGAAGAACATCCTTTTCCTCTTGAAGGTTTCCCCTATACAACAATCATTCCTGTAAGTTTGCAACCCAACTATGTGTCTTTGGCATCGTTGGTTTGAGGTACACCTAGTGCCTCATCACTTTACCATAACCCTATTTGGGTGTTAGGCACCATGCTTAATTCAAGTCCATTCATTACGAACATGAATTCCCAATAGGTTGTTACCTCAGTCGCGGTGCAACCCACTATTCTAAACACCCCTGTATCGTCAGTCCCAGTCACTTGTCTGGTCCACCCGATGGTTTTGAGGAATATCTCATTCAGTTCCTCCATCCCTCTAGTTAGTGGCCAAGGTGTGCCACCTCCTAGGGGAGAAATCTAAATGTTTCTACGGTGTCCAGTGCTACCAATGTGAGTGGCTCACATGCTTGGTATGAACTAGCCTTCTTCTGGCATTATTCACAACCGTGCTAATTCTACTGGATCAAGCAATGTCTAATACCAACAGGTTTAGAATTCCATTGGTCCATCTGGGTTGAGCAATATCTAGTATCCATAGCCCTATGAGGCTTAGGTACAATACCAAACTCCTTACATTTCCATATGGTTCTCAAGGAATGGTTAATGAACCTTACACCCTTAAGTCTAGGCAATACATTCAGCCTGGCTCATTGACCTTCTAGGGTGGCTATGACCAGATTCAGTTCAGAAATTTTTTGGGCACTATTCAACTACCCTTGCAATAGCAAGGAAAACCTCTACAACAACAAGGGAAACCTTTGTTGTAGCAAGGGCTATCCACACAACAACAAGGGCAAATGATCCCACAACAAGGTCAGCTGCAACAACGGCAGGGTCAACCCTTGCAACAATTGTAACAAACCATGCAGTAGTAGATGCAATATGTTCCACAAACCTCCCAGCCCATGTCCTCACAAGGCCAACCTCTGCAACCCCAGGGAAACATTTTTCAGCCACAACCCCAACCCTTGCAGCAGTAAAACCAACCTAGGCAATGACAACCCTTGTATACATATTAGTAGGGTCAACCCTTGCAGGGGCAAGGCTAGGGTCAAGTCCTGCAGTAGGAGGCCCAAAATCCTAATGCCCTAGGTCAATAGGTTCAAAATCCTTCTCACCAAGGGCAGCAAGTGCAAAACCCTAATGCCCTAGGTCAACAGGTTCAAAATCCTTTTGGTCAAGGGCAGTAGGTACAAAATTCATATGTCCAAGGGCAATAAGTGTATCAACCTTATGCCCAAGGACACTAGGTCCAAAATCCTCTTGTTCAGGGAAAACATGTTCACCACCTGTATGTTCAAAGACAACAGGTCCACTATCCATATGTCCAAGGTCAACAAGCTCAACATCCTTTTAACCCATACATTTCTTATCAGCAACCTATGGCAGGACAATTCCAAGGTATTCAAGGTTAAAATCCTCCCAATGGGCAAGGTAACCCGCAATGGGGGCAGCATTAGATGCCATATGGCCAAAATCCCCCACTGTGGGGCCAAAATCCTTACCAAAAGGGATGGGCTCCTCCATTCCGACTTGTTTATTGACCTCCTATTCCTTTTAATACTCAATTGCCATTCTTGGTGACACTTGAGTTACTAGACGTATCTCGCCTTACGAATGATCCAATCCTTAATTTGCCATACTGGCCTCCGGTGCTGTCCAAGATACCAAGCGATTGTCCAAAGTTTGATGGGAAAGAAAAATAAGATCCTCAAGCTCATGTGATGACATATCACCTCTAGTGCTCTTCGAACTCTTACGTTGATGATTCCATTCGTCTCCATCATTTCCAATGAACCCTCACAGACACTGTAGCCAAGTGGTACATCAAGCTTCCTCGAGGTACTTACCATGACCTTAACTCTTTAGCCATGGCTTTCCTCACACATTTTTAGCTGTCGGTTCGCTATGAAACTGGCACCTATTTTCTCACATCGCTTAAGCAAGATACCATGACACACATCTCTGATCACATCCGTGAATGGAGATGTAGGCATCGCTTGATCAAGTTTGAGATTTTTTATCAGTGGCTCACTGAATGGTTCACTAAATCATTCGTGGCCCCAATTTCTCATGATATAGGTATGGGTGGATATGTTACTGAAGAGCAAGGCATTGTTCATGCATAGTGCTTGGATTTGGTTTACTCTCAGTTTGGCACTTTCTATGAGTTATTACCCGATGCTCCGTGACTATCATCTGATCTTGCAACATCAAAGTCACAAGTTGTACCTCTTGTCGATGGAGTTATTGGTTCACTATCCCAGACCCCTGCTAATTCTTATTCCAAATAGAAGTCAGTCTCAAATATTGTTCCTAGTCATTCTTCCAAGAATCCACTTGGCCCTAGTAAAACCTGAGAGGTCCACGCTGTCTAGTATACCGCAACGGACAACTCCTCGAAAGATAAGAAGAAAGGTAAAGGCAAGGGTAAAGTTGATGCCCCAAAATAGGGTCCTCCCAAATCATCTACTGGTGAATCTTCACAATGGAAACCTAAGTATCCCCACCTCATTTGCGAGGAACATCACTACACTAAGGATTGTCCTCGACAATCCGAAGGTAGTTGTTTGCTCAAAGGGACCCCTGCTGTCCTAAAAAAGCCATTTCTGTCTCAGCCGAGTCAAATGGTAGACCAACCTCAATCATCTACTTCCAAAGGATCTCAAGTGTTGATGATGAGTATGCCTATTAATGTGGCTACTAGATCAAAAGATTACCAAACTCCTACTCCGACAACTAGGAAAGATAAAGAAGCCCCCCCTTCTTCTTTTTCCCTGATTTCTATCCCTCTTCATAATGTGCGCCCTAACCCTAATTCTGCTATATGGCCACCCTCTTGAGGTGTGCTACAAAAATTCTCGTACAATCCTAACGCCCAAGCCGCTCAACACTATAATATTGTTGAGGATTTGGCTCAGGCGCCATCAGCTATGTAGGGTCTTGAGGTGCTCCAAAACTGCCCATCGCAATGGAAATATTTGCTATCAGCTATCAAGGATATCGATCCCACTGATTTGAATTTGATATGTTTTGATCTAGAGAACCATGTTCCACACCTCCCTCATTAGATTTCCTTTCTCATTTAGGTAATCATCAATGAGAAGACCATCCAATAGACTGTCATCGATGAAGGTGCTTCCACCTGCATCATGTCAACCACATGCTAGAAGGCTATTGGTTCTTCTACCTTAAACAAATCTCTAAAAACTTTGGAAGCTTTTGAAGGGTGTGACTCATGACCCTTCGGTGTCTTACCTAACCTTTCCATTACCCTTGAAGGCAAGACAGTGCAAGTTAAGGTAGAGATTGTTGACACTAATCTCAATTACAATCTTCTACTCGGCCAGAGTTGGACCCATGCTATGCATGTTGTAGCCTCCTCCCTATTCTGTGTGATTCATTTTCCCCATCAAGGGAAGATTGTCACTGTCAATTAGCTATATTTCTGTCTCTTCCTCTTCAGATGGCAATTTCCCATACGTCAAGCACATTGGTGCTCCCTATGAGAGTGTGGGGATGGGTCTTTTTAAATATTCTTCATTAATGGGGATTTTTCCACTCCCACCTCCTCATGTTTCCTCTATCAACATGCTCTCAGTCAAATCTAATCCTTGGGTCATACCTTCACTAGATACTACTGATACATGCGGCGAGGTTATGCCGCTTAGTCCCACCAAAGTCAATTACGTGGAAATTGTTTCGGCTTTGAGTTTCGCATCCTTTTATTCTTCTATTTCGAAGACCTCTCATGATACATATTCTCAATCCCCGTGGCTTGGTGCTTTGGAATCGCTCTATCCCTTAGCCGAGACCTTCCTTGCTGATGAAGTTATTATGGAAGTCATGTCTCTCGAGGAACCACCTTGGACTGATACTCATCATCATTCCTTGTTCCTGCCTTGCTTGACGGTCATGTCCATGTGTCTTGAGAATTTTTCTTCTCAGCTGCTTATTGACATGTTAGTTTATCCTAATGTGCTCAAGATCTTTCAACTGAGGGCACCTTTATGCCTTCATGGATTCAAGATTTTTCTCCCTGCCTGAGTTTTAACCGATTTCTCATTATCGCAATGGGGTTTCTGTTTGATTCGTAACCTTCCCTCACCGACGGGGCATGGGGGAAAAGTCTTATACAAGTTCTACTCTATGATTTGGTTGAGTCGATACTTACTCGTCATGGCAATAGTAAAACTCTGGTGTCCATCTGTGTTGATTGATGACGCGAGTCCCTGCATGGACTCTCTTAAGAAGTACTATGCTTAGGTAATCTTGCATGGTTACTTTTGTACATTAGTGTCTCATTCATTTTTGTGCAGTGTGGTTTGGTGTGTTAGTTTTCAAACAATTTTCTTGTTTACTATGCTTTTCTTTCTTTGCAGATGTCTGCGATTCCTCACATCGGTTTTGTTAATGGTGCTTACCGTAGTACCCAGAACCTATCATCCGTGGCATGGGCTATTTATGACCCTAATGGTGAGTTGATTGACCTTTCGGGTATCTATTTAGGTCCTACAGCTAACAATATTCTTGAATACATTGAGGACATCGAACTATTGTCAGAAGCCATTTCTCTTGACATTTGAGAGTTGGTTATTAACTAGGATTCACAGCTTGTCGGCCTTCAACTCAACGTGCAATATTCCATGAGATATCCTCAAATATTGAGAATGTATCTCTATATTCATCTATTGGAAATTCATTTTTATTATATTACATATCATCATATTCCTAGATGCATGAATACATTAACATATGCATTAACAGATTATGTGTTGGATAAAAATTTACAAAACATGTAAAAAGATAAAACAAACCATTTGTACCATAGTAAGCAAGAAAATAAAACAGATATATGGTGGTAATGTTTGATACATCAAAACTAGAAAAAATAATATGTGTGTCTAGAATAACATCAGTGGCTCATAGGCCTCATATATCTGTGGCACGCAAGCCTCAAAAAATGTAAAGTGCTAAACCTAGGAACTAATAAGCATGGTGATCGTGGTAGCATGACATGGCTCACGCAACATGAGTTAGCAATTGGTGGATCCAATTCGAGACTCCCACTATGTGTCTCTGGTACTAGTGAGGAATGTCTCCTAACTGAGCATACTTTGGGAATGTCTCCTCGCGATCTCCTCCTTGTTGTCACTCCCCTCCAGAGCAACAACATCAATTGGGTGGGGCACACGCCTGGCTATTGGGGACATCCAAGCAGGCTGCTCTGGTCCAACGTCTACATTAACAAGAGAAATGTTGTAAGCACATATATACCAAAAACAATTAAAAAATCTCAAAATCTTAAAATTGATTTTTTCCCTTCATCAACGACATGTCTAGATCTTCATGGAAGTTGGTGTCACTGTATGGCCAGTCCTCCATGATGATCTTCTGTCATTGTAGCCATGAAAATAATGTTGGTCTGTACAACATGTGTTGGGCCTCGGTGATCTTGGGCATCAAATGACTCCAGCAGGCCATCAGAGGGTTGCATGGCATGGGAGGATCTACCTGAGTCAGTTGGTATTGGAACAGTGGCACCTGTTCCAAGAAAAAGGTCATGAGTATAGATCAAAAGAAATTGCTTTAGATTCCTTGCCTTAGCTTTGGTCAGTTGGCACTTTATGTTGATCTTCATGGCCATTGCCCAGTTGAAGATCATAGGTACTGTGTAGTCGATAGCATAGACTTTTTGGTCTCATGTACTACCTGGGACCCTGCCACTATGTTGATGGTCAACAGAAGCACTCTCAGTGTCAAATCCTGAATAGTGGAAATCTCAATCTTCCCACTCTTAGATTTCAGGGCATCAGGACAATTTTTAGGAACAAGTGAGGATATGCTCACCCAAATCGGTCGTGGCCTATACAAGTTGACTGGTTCACCTCTTCAGGACAATCTAGTAATGAAATATATATATATGAACTTTCCAATGCCAATCCTGGTCATCGATGACAAATATTTCTCTATTTATGCCCCAAAGACTAATCAGGCACTGAAGAAAATTAGTTTGGGCCCACATCCCTGGCATGAGAAAGAATTTTTGGAGCCCACAATCCCTTAAAGCTTCCAGGAAATTTGGATCATTAAGTGCTTGTGTGTCCAGATCCTCATGTTCATCTTCTTTCCATTCCACCATTTTCAGCGATTCTTTCCTACAAAAGCAATAGATTTGAGTCAATAGTCATGATTAGCCCATAAAATTCAAGATTTACTCGTGGTTTTGTGATGAAATATGGTTTTTTCACTACTCACAGCATCGACACACTTGTTTTAAAAGCAGTTGTGCCGATGGTGCGACAGGCCTTGTTAATTACCCTACAACGTAGCAATTACGTGCCTGGAAGTCATGCCAACTGAGGGCGAAAAACTTTTGATAAACCCCCCCGCCCCCAATAAAAACCTAAAGATGGTTAAAAAAAAGAATTAAAGACATGAAAATGAAGCTCAAGACTTTGGCTCTTACCTGTAACTAGTGGCTCGACAAATGACCTCCTGGATCTCCCCCAATCTGCCCCTGAAAAATTAGGGAAAAAGTGAGTAAAAAGTTTTCACAATAAGGTAAAATGGAAAATAGTAAAAATGTATTTACTTTTCTCCCTTTTTGTTCAGTGACAGGTGACAGATGTTCAACGATGATGATGAGTAATGTTTCAACTCTTTTCTTGACTCGTTAAACTCATATGAAGATATTTCCAAGTATTGTTCCCTTTCGACTCATAAAAGAGAATAAAATGGGGGGTTTGCTTTCAATCTCTTTTTTGACCTTTTAAAAGTGAAAATATAGTCGAGCCATTTTCATTTCGAACTTGTTAAATGGATGTGAAACATCATGCGCACAGTATGAGTTTACCCCATCTTTGGGCTGGAAGGCACTATTTACGGTAAAGGTACTCCTTGACTGAAATGGTCAAGCAGTTATCTCAAATATCATTTTCTACCTTTTCGGGCTCGAGGGATACAAACATATGAAAAGGGACCATGTGGAGTTTTATTTTCCATGTATTTTTCAATCTCCCTAAATATGAAAAAGACGCTGAGTTACACCTTTTTCGTACTTGTTAAAATAGTAAATGACATCAGATTCATCATCATGCTGAACATGATCTTCTCCTTCCTAGGGCTCATTAAACTTAGTAGGTCGGATTTGTTTGAAGAATGAACTTAAAATGCAAGCATATGTTATCCCCTTCAAGCTTGCAATTAAAATAATTGGAGTACCTGCTAGAAGTGGTGGGGGAAAATTTGGAAATCTAATTAGTTGTGTCAGAATCTCACTCTTGAACATGACACTTTCTGCTTCGTGTCAAGTTGCGATATCCTCCTTTGTATAGTTGACCTTCTTGGGTTGGGCCGTTCATTTTTTCCTTCCATTTGATCTCTGCCACATCATCATGACTATCAATCCTATGGATCCAAAAGCTGCCAAAATTCCATTTGTGGTGCCGATATAAAATTGTTTTGCATCCTTTTGTCTTGCATCGATGATGTGGGATACATTATGGCCCTCCTTTGACACGGTCGCTTTCCATCGAATCCAGCTCATTATCCAAGAAGTTGATCGAGATACTACCTTCCAGTACCTTAGATCTTGCATGCACTAATGGAAAGCTCTTTGCACTTGATGATGAGTTCACATCATTAGCCTCCGATTGATTGATTTCACGGGTTTTTGACTTTAGTTCCTCTATTCACATTCCATGGATTATACTGATAGTACCTTGAGGACCATTGTCATTATTGGTGGTTTCTCTCATGCTTGTTCATAGTTTACATAATTTACTATTAATCAAGTGAATTCCTAGCATGTTCGACATCAACACATCTATTCACATGTTAGAATTTGTACTTTGATCAGCTTGTTTTGGAGTGCAAGATCCTGGATTTAGATCACAAAAGTCAAGGTTGTGAAGTGATGTGACATGGTTATGTTGATATGCATGTGTCTTTTAGATGGATGGTTGTGACCATAAATGAGTTATCATATGTGATCCTTCTCATTATTGGATGGTTGCGACAATACCTTGGTTTCATTATGATCCTCTTTGACAGATGGTTGCGCCCATGCCTAGATCCATTTACATGATCATTCTCTAGATGGTTGCGTCCATACCATGATTCATGTATTATTTGACAAACTTTTCAGTTATGTATATGTATATGTACTTGCTTGTAGGTTTTTCGATGACAAACTACAGTTCCCTGTACTGATTCATAAAGCATTGTATCCATCACTCTAGTTAGACCTTCATGCTTTAGGGGGAATATGTTACACAACATTGTGTAATTGTCCCTATACTCTCCATTCCTTGATCTTGGAGGACCTCAATGAACCCTACATGCTTTCCCTTCATGAAGAAACTCCCATTATGTCCCTCTTCATGAGCAGAGCAATTCCCTTTTGCATCATTTCCCTAAAAAAAAAAAAATTCCCAGTTTACAAGACTAGCACTAATCACCCTTGGCCCCCTTGTGCCAATATGCAGGGGTTAACACTATCCTTAGTGCTAACCAGAGTGACTGAGCTTTTTTGTGGTCGCACAAGTCCTCTTATGGAATTTTTTTTTAAATAAAGAGGTAAAGCTTCCAACTCTAGAAGCTTCGTAACATAAGTTTGGTAAATGGTTTGGTCTGATGGGGTCGAAGATGTCAGTTTGGGCTCCTTTCCCCTATAATGATGGAAATAACTCAAGGGATAAGACCTTCTCCCATAAGAAGAGAATCCATTTCCCATCCATTCATCCTATATCAACCTCCCTTTTTCCCAAGAACAAGTTAGTGTTAATGTTGGTGTGCTAGTGCTAATTAAGTTTGGAGTAAACAACAAGTTATTCATAGTTGTAGCTCTTTATTTTTGTGAGGGATAAGTGTGAACGTTTTTTACTGTGAAGCCTAAAGGGAAGATCCTTAAAACTATTGTTGTTGAGGCCATCATGGAATGCTAGTAGAAGTGTGTGGGAACCTAGTCTTGTCAGAGGAGAATGGAAATGTCAAGACAATGGTTGTAATCTCTTCTTGATTCAATATATATGCAACTAGCGATTTATTTCCTACATGATTTTTCATCTTACATGTTCATGACTTAATGTTTCTTGACTTCTTAAGTAGTTTGAATTACAATTTGTCTATTATCGTGGTTGTTGTTTGTTTCTTATTATTTGTTTCAGGTGCTTGAAGAAGGAAGCAAGAGATAGCTAGAGCAAGCGAGCAAGAAAATCATCAAACGAGATAAGTATACTAAGAGGTAGGCCCTCTTAATTGGTTCTAACCTAAGGAAATATTCCATAGAATGTATCAGTTGTGGCTAGACCCATTATCGGGCTAGAGGAATTTGTTTGTGTCCGCAATTATAATTTTACTTCACCACACCCCTACTATGAAAACACATATTTCTCATACCTTAAGTTACCAAATCAACAACTTTCCACATAAATAACTTGGTGCCCCATAGTTGAGTCTTCCATGAAAACTAAGGATTGAAAAGAACTTCTATGAAAGCTCAGAGAAAAAAAAAAGTGTTGTACCTTCTAGTCTCTAAACATAGCACCAATAGTCCTCCTAAAAATATTTCTTCAAGCCCTATATTTACTTATTCTCTACATTTCCACCCCAAAAGGTATTTTGAGATCCTTTAGACGAATACAATAAAAATTTCTATGGAGTGGTCCCTAATATCCTAATTTTTTTGTTTATCCTAAATCTAATGCTGAAGTAGGAATAAAGTACCCATAAATTTTCAAAAACAAATTGGGTGAAAAAATATTTAGGATGGATATAAAGACACATGACACTATGGAAGAAAATTTAGAAGAAAAAATACAACATCCCCTTCCAACAATAATTATTATATTCATCCTTTATTCAAGGTTCCTCCATATGAAATCATGTTAATATGTTGGTAGCCTAATACAAAATGATATCGGACCGTTCTTGAATTTATCCTTTGGTTTTGAGATTTCACCTTTGTATTTGGATTTATATGATGGAAATGGCTTCCTTTTGCAACATGCTTTCATTTTATAAATCCTAATATGACATGCCTTTCATTTTTCTTATTCATATTTTCCACATTGATTTAAAAGTTAGGGTTTTCTCACCCACAAGTTGCACATTTTCCCTCTTTGTTTCCCCTGCATTCTAGGTTGAAATCCTCTTGGATTCTAGCCATGGAACCCCTTATTGTGTGGGAAGCCATTGGATGTGAGATGGTACAAGCATATGATGAATGTGGAGACTTGTTTCACCAGGTCCACTGGTGGGATTTCCTTCAATTGTTTTAGGATTACAGTAAAGGAGTTTTTAAGTCCTTTGCCTCTTGTTTGGATGGGAAGAAAGTCTGAGTCGTTGATCTAGATTTGGTTGTAGACATTGATTCCATTAGAGTGGCTAGTTGTCTCATGGTAGAGGGAGAGAAATGGTCTAAAAACTATGCAATGGGGAAATTCCCTCGAAGAAACTTCTTGTTAGTAAAGACTTTGTATGTCACGTGAAAGGTATCCCGATATTCTCTTTGAAATTGAAATGGGGTAATTTAGTGCTTTTGTTATGTGGGTATGTTACTTGGGAAGACCGATACAATCTACTTATTTTTTATCATATAAGGTTGTTAATGGCATTTATTATCCATAAAATTAATTTTCCATTTTATTTGTATAAAAGGTTAACAAAAATATCTAGCACATAACATTCAGGAAGAAAGAACTCTTATAGATCACTCTCCCATCACAGTCTCATATGTATTCTAGTTAGACAAAAATTAGTGAAGTTAAGGGATGAATGGGTTCATTTGATATATATAAATTATTTTGAGAAACCCCAATTATCCTAGTATCCCGATTCTACAAGTCTTTGTGCACCTAACCCTCCTTTGGATAGTCTTATTCAATCACCATTTGAACATTTCTTACAAATTGATTGTGAATAATAATTTCATGAAGTAAACCATGTGTTTCGCATGATGTGAAATCTTCAAACCTACTCCTATCAACTTAACTATATGCATGGAAAAGGCTACCACTATGTGTCATATGGAATTAAGAAAAGAATTTAAGGATAAAAGAGAGGTGAAACCCTCCACGACATGTCCTTAGCCCAAACATGTACCTACAAAACCTGGAAATGAAGAAGAGATCAATCAAGAATTAAAAAATCCTCAATCTAAGGTTAAGATTAAAGAAAATTCAGAGGAAATAAAGACAACACATGCATACAAATGCTCCTGTAGAGGAAGTGTTTGCTGATTTGGAAGTTTAGCTTCAGCCTTCACTAAAAAATACCAAACTGGAAGCTAAATATTATGTACAATAGAAACACTAATAAGACTCCTTGAGTTCTAATTCTAACCCTGGACTTGTACTAGCATCAACATTTCCTATTTAATGTTCCACCCTTGAATGATTGTATTAACTACTTATTGTAGGGAAATGAACAACTCTGAACTCCGTTTCAAGCTAGGGAAATACAAAGTGAACCAAAATCCTCTAGCACCGAATTTCATGCTAAAGAGATACATATTATCATCAAGTCATCAAAGGTCAAAGTAGTTATATCTTCTAATATATATGACTCTCCTCTTAATAATTAATTCTTTTATTGTTATCTATGATTGTGATTTTTTAAGTTTTCGAGGTGTGTGTCTATTTGATTTATTTTACTAAATTTAAAAAGCGTAGATAAAAAATCCTTGATTATGTAGGAACCTTATCTTGTGGTCAAGGTGATGTTTAATGATGGTTTGTTTGTTGCAACATATCCTTCATTGTTATTATTGAATGTTAGCCTTGCATCCTACAAAGGAAGACATGTTTGATTGATGTGTACCTATTGCAAGCTGTGCATGGATGTAGTGTCATGCATTTGTATTCTTCTTTTACCTTTTACAATTCTATGGGAAGGCTAAGTAAATAATTTGTATTCATTTTTGTAATATATAGTTAGAGACATTTTAGGATTATTTTTCAATATAATCAGGTATAAAATTTTTATTTTATATATTAGGGGGTTACTTTAGTATTATAGAGGGAAATGTATCAAGAAAATAAATGCTATTTAAATTGATGTGACTCTATATTATTTTTGAATTACACTTTCATATTTCAATACTTGTTTTGATTCAGTTGACTACTTATTATTGTTTCAATTGCTCTATAGTCATTGGTTATTATTGTCTTTTGACTTCTATGTAATTTGATTTCTTAGAATACAACAATGAATAGTCTACTGTTTATGTGATTGTATTCCATAAATAATTAGAAATTTCATCCCATGCAGGGAAATTATTAAGGAATTTAGACTTCTGGATCCATAACATTGTTTAGAGGATTTTCGGCGAAATCACACAAATAATCATTTGTCGACGCGTTTCGAACCAACCAGTGTGGTTCATCATCAGGACAAGTTGAAGAACCGATCCAGCCTAGCTAGTTAAATAGTTAGGGTAGAGACTCCAACAGCTAGATTGATAACGGCTAACTTTGACCCTAAGACCCCAGTCAAATAATTAATATTCATTAATTATTATTATTTCAAGAAATTAGTTAAAATGGGTAAAAATATATACATGAAGAACACCTACAGGTTTGTCGCTCATTTATCCATATAACTAAATATA
>APFE030474998.1:73967-99191 GCA_000404065.3 Pinus taeda
TAGTTATAATCTCAGGTTCATTAGGATGAATTAAAATAATCTTAGAGAATAGCTTAAAATGACTTATTAATGGTTTATATATCATGTTATAATAGTATGTTATAAGATCATAATATCGATATATTATCTATTTAATAATTATTTTTGAGAATTATTTCAATTCTAAAGGATTAGGAGTACTTAAATATATATATATATATACTTGAAATCATGAAATTAGATTATTTCTTGAATATTATTATTCCAATAATAATCTTTAAGTTAAAATGTAACTCAATAATAACAGTTACAAAATATAATTGTAATAAGGTTAATACATTTAATGGTTCAAAATTAATCATTAAATATTTTATTAATAACTAATAAGATGAATAATAATAGGTAATTAAGATCATAGAAGGGATTAAACAATACTAATTCTAATGGGGATGCTAAGATCAAGGGGGAATATATAAATTATGTTAAAAAAGCTAAAATTATAATAAAAAATTATGATTAAAAGCTAAAAATATATTAAAAGTTTTTAAATAAACCCCAAGAAAAAAAAGGGGGGAACCAACCACCCAGAAACCAACCTCTAATGGGAGGGAAAAAGAAACCATGAGACCTAATAAATGAGGGACTTGGGAGGCTAGGAAGACACGGTTGGGACCCAGCAACTGCTAATCTTCCAGCCATCATCCCTATTAAGATTATTCGGCCTTTTCTCAATCTCCAAGGCCTCTCTAAATTTGCGATGGTGAAACTGCGCAACTATGGCGATGACTTGAGCCTCTTCAATACAGACATGATGCATAGTCTTCCCGGCATGTTCAGCCAGGGCTGAGGACTTGGTCCTACCATGCCTTAAGTCAGCCGAATGCTCGCTAATCCTTTGATTAATAGAGCAACCCGTCTCACCAATATATGGTGTCCCACAGGAACAAGGAATGACATAGACACCCTTCATGTCTTTAGGGTCAATAGGATCTTTAACAGACCCGAGGGAGCCATGGATAGTATTGAGAGGTATAAAAGTTGTGGGCAGATCGTACTTCCTCAGAATCCTTGCAATCCTATCAGTGGTCCCTTGGATGTAAGGCAGGTTCACACCCATGACCCGATCCTTAGGATCACTTCGGGTTGAAGGCTCCTTCTTGGCCTTGAGGAAGGCTTTTTGACCCAGGTGTCTACTGTAACCATTCTTCACAAAGACATCTAGCAGATGAGCCTTCTCTGATTCCAAGCTCGCTTCATCAGAAATTCTGACAGCACGGGTGGCAAGCGTGCTTAGAACCCCTAACTTCTGAGCGGGGAAATGATGGGAAGAAGCATGTAAGTATTGCTCAGTATGCATCTTCTTCCTAAACACCCGATGAGAAAAGGAACCATCCAAATTATTAGAGATGAGAACATCCAAGAACGGAAGACAACCATTGTCTTCTTTCTCCATCGTGAATTTAATGGCGGCGGACTGGTTATTGAGATGACTGAAGAAACGATCCAGCTCATCAGGACCGTGAGACCAGAAAACACCAGTGTCATCAAAGAATCTTTTCCAAAGCTTCAGTAAAAGATGAGAGGAGGCCAAATCCTTAGACTCAAAATCCTCCATAAAGAGATTAGCGATGACAGGGGACAAGGGGGAGCCCATGGCAACTCCGCAAGTCTACTCATATAATTCTCCCTCGAAGCTGAAAAAGGTGGAGGTAAGGCAAAGTTCAACCAACTTAGCCGTATCAGGGTCGGTGAGCTTATTAATCACCTCCATGGCCTCATTGATGGGAATACAAGTATAAAGAGAGACCACGTCGAAAATTACCAGAATGTCCTCAGGCTCAAGCTTAATTCTCTTAAGATCATCAATAAAAGAAGCCGAGTCTTTGACGAAGGACTCAGTATGACCAACCAAGGGCCTCAACTTTATAGCGAGGAACTTGGCCAGGAGGTAAGTCGGGCCACCAATGGTGTTGACAATGGGTCTCAGGGGGACCCCTTCCTTATGGACCTTTGGAAGGCCATATATCCTAGGAGTGATGGGGTTTCCCTCAATAAGCTTCTGGGACAGAGGAATAGTGGAATTGCACGAATTGATCACAAGAGCGACCGCTCTGGAAACCTTTTTAAGGGGATTTTTCGAAAGCTTCTTATAACTCCCACTATTACAGAGATGATCGAGCATCTTATTTCTGTAATCACTTCTATCCAGGATGAAGGTAGCCCCACCCTTAGCAGCGTTTAAGACCACGACGTCACGATTATTGTTCAAGGTCTTCAGAGCCTCAAATTCAGCTTTGCTGATATTGATACGGGGAGGCTTAGCTCTCCTTAGGGCTACAGCACAATCCTGCCTAATCGTGTCTTTAATCTTATTAGGAAGGTTCTTAATGTCATATTCTACATCGCAAATGATGTCTTCAACAAGGATTTTCCTTGGTGCTAAGGCAAAATTAAGACCTTTTCCCAAGAGACTAAAGACCGCAGGTGGAAAGGAGAAACTGGATAGATTTAACACCTTATTGCCCTGATGACTTGAAACTCTCAAAGAACTATCCTTATTTTCAACCTTACTATTAAAGTTAATATTATCATTTAAAACTTTTAAAGGTTGAATATAATTTTATTCAACTTTTAATTTAATCCCTTCTATTATTTATATTACATTCGATTAATATATTATATGTATTAATATACTTACCTGATCACTTGGGTATATTCACTCTTAAATATTATAATTAGAATAATAATAATTGAAGTATTATATTATAAAATAAACCAATAATATTAATTTATTAACCCAATATGGGATTGTTATATGTATATATATATATACTTTCATTAATAAACATTTATATTTAGTTATATGGATAAATGAGCGACAAACCTGTAGGTGTTCTTCACGTATATATTTTTACCCATTTTAACTAATTTCTTGAAATAATAATAATTAATGAATATTAATTATTTGACTGGGGTCTTAGGGTCAAAGTTAGCCATTATCAATCTAGCCGTTGGAGTCTCTGCCCTAACTATTTAACTAGCTAGGCTGGATCAGTTCTTCAACTTGTCCTGATGATGAACCACACTGGTTGGTTCGAAACGCGTCGACAAATGATTATTTGTGTGATTTCGCTGAAAATTCTCTAAACAATTTCATCCCATTTCTTTTATTTCTTTCAACTCATTCAATTTGTAAAGGTTATTATGTGGTCAATATTACTCTCTAGTGACTTGTATCCTCAGATGGATAGTTGATGTGGGAAGATATGCCACCTAGGTTCCTATGGTTTTATTCCAAAAAATTAGAACCAATATAATGTTTTAATTTGTATACAAATTGAATTAATATGTTGTAACAAATTTCCAAATTCATATGCTGAGTTAAATTATTCATTTATTGGTTTGATTCATGAGTAATTGAATGGTTATATTGTTTTTATGAAATTGTTACATTTTCCATTAATATGCATTGAATTTGAATGCATTATTTATCTATTACCTTTACTCTTGTTGTCAATTATTAAAAAAAACATGGTTTGATCTACATTCGTTTAAAGGATAAGGGATTTTCTTTTTAGCACTTAACTTTATTTTCACTATTTCCATTAAGGATTAGTTATTTGTAATTTCAATTTATAATTTCATTTTTAAATTTAAATTAGATTATATTGTCTTGATATTTCTCCACAAAAAATTATATTTCATTCCTTCTAAACCAATTACATTTTGCTCTCGTATTTCTTCCTATATCATAGTCTTGTACATTTCCTATATTATAATAATTTTCTTTAATTTTTGTAACATAATTCCATAGAATATTTTTCTAAGAATATTGTTCTGTAATATTTTATTTCCTATAATTAATTGTAAATAATAAATAACATGTATAAATTATAATTAGTTAGCATAAGGAAATATACAATCATGTTCTTTAAACTCCTATACTAAGTCTTGACTATTTTATTTCCATTATTTCATTTGTATCTTTAATTTGTTATTTGATGTATCATATGGAATTGATTATTAAATTATAGTCTTAAGTACATTAATAGTAGTTAGCATAAATTAGTAATAGATTATCTTGTTAGTTAGGATTAGTTTTCTCCAAGTTTCTTCTTCACAATATGAGGAATCCAACGGAGAATAGACCCTTAAAGCCCATGGATGGAGACCACACCAAATAGCTAGGACTATAAAGAGATCTAGTCTTCATCTTTTCTCACTTGTTAAATAGGGTGCATAAAACCTACTACAACATAATGGCACTAGAAGGAGGGCCCATTCGACTGTAAATGGAAAAAGGCAATCATAAAAGACAAACTATTAGGTCACCTATTTTCACAAGGAGTCATACAAACCCTCCCCCTATTGAGACTCTTGCTACTTTGATATTCAACTTGAATATACCAATAGAGAACCCACCACTCCAATTAAATCTCACATATGATTTGAAATTCATAAAGTTATTCAAATATACCAAGAAATTATCTGACTAACTCAAGAGAAATTGGAACAAACTAGGTCTATCAATAGAAGCCTATGTAAACTCTTAGACACTCCTCTTAACCTTCAATTACAAGAACCCAAAATACTAGATCCCCACACACATATCACTTAGACCACTACCACTCTCTTTGATAAATTACATGAAATTTTAAAGGGTAGAATTATTGACCTGAATTTATCTACATTTGAGCTACATCTTGGAGAATCTAGCCAACCCATTTTGTTTGGATAGCATGGTTATCCTCGTTCAACACCTTTCTCGCCGTCTTCCTTGGGAGACTCTTTTAGTGAAGAGGGTTCTTATAAGTCATGAGAATTTAAAGGATGACCAAGGATGGAAAACAATCAAGGTAACCCTAGAAATAATTGATCCAACAAAATGAAACATTTTATCCCCTTGACTTGATGAGGATGTTGAAGTTATTTGTCATTTAAAACACTTCCTGCAAAGAAAACCACATAGTTTCTCCCAAAATTTGACCCTCATTCTAAGCTAGTCGAGCATCACATCAAGGCATTTATGCTAGCAATTAGAAAAAATAATATCTGACATGAGGACATGGTTTGCAGATTTTTCCCTTTCACATTCAAGTAGAAGGCCACTACTTGGTACTTCACTCAACCTACCTAATGTATTGTTTTGTGCACAAAATAGAAACCGTGTTTCTAGAGAAATTGGGAGACGATAAACCACAATAGGTCATAGTCCCAAAATTTTCAAACATTAGATGGAAAATAAAGAGAAGGTAAAAGATTCTAATGTTATGTTTCTTTCATTAAAAAATAAAATTCCAATTGAATCTATGCTTCTCAGAATTTGATTGTTTCCTACTATGTAAAATATTTACCTAACTATATTTCCATTTACGTGAGTTCAGGAAGCTTCATTACAAGTAGCTTCTGAGGAATACTTCTCGGTATTAAAATATATCCTTATTCTAAATCTCAATTCTTATAAACAAACCAACACATTTTCTTGTTATGGTAAGAAATTTGAAACATCAAAACAACATTACAAGAAGAAAGAAACTTCCTTTTTTGATTTGGAAAGCATCCAAAAGGTGCTTGATAAAATGTAAAATGTGCAAAAGAATTCAGCATAATTTTCTTCAAAGAGGTCAAACTTTAGAAATCCTTATAGGAAGCCTTCCAAAATAAGCCTATTCCTCCAAGTGAGGGACTTACTTTTGAAGGTTTAATAGATACTATACAAGAAAACATTGTTGGATATGCCTATGATGAAAGGGGTGTAGAGGAGGCTAAAATTATTTTGAACAAGAAAATAATCAACCATTGCCTTCTATAGGTCATTTCTCACACATTTTATTTGAAGAATGCCCTGATCCAATTTTTTCCAATCAGAACCATTATAATACATACAATAAAAGTACATCTAAAACCTAGAATATATTTCTTGGTTGTCAAGCCAAAAGAACAAAAAAAAGCTACTAAGTGTGTAGAAAAACATTGTCATAAACTTAGAATATGACCCTATTAAATAATTAAAAAAAAAGAGGCTAACATTTTATTGTTCGAACCACTGAAGATCCCCCTAAGATAGTAGAAAGTTCACAAAATTTTATTGAAAATACTGCTAAAAATAAAGTTGTTTCAGAAAAATATGAACCTAGTTTTGAAAAACCTCCATCTGATCATGCACAGATTTTGAAACATCCATCAAAAAAAATTTCTACAAAAAAAAAACCACCGCCATTATTTCTTACTTATTAGATATTTAATCATAATTTACATAATTGTATGATAGATTCATGGGCTTCAGATAATGTCATGCCACTCTCTGTAAGCATGGAATTAATCACCCAAATACAACCTTCAAAAGAAAAAATTGTTCAATTTTATAGGATAAATTCGAAGGTAGTAGGAGAGCTTATTGACATACTAATCAAATTATCGTTAGATCAGAGGGTTCGCCAAATCATTGACATAATTATTATAGACATTCATGAAGCATAATGTTTATTTTTAATTCAGGACTAGATGCAATGTTAAATGGGATACATGTCTATAGACCTAACACATTTATGGTTACCTTGGAAAGGAGAATTCAATAATATTATAATTAATAAAGAGAAATATATTGAACATGTTGTAACTTCAATTAATGCTCCTAATGAAAAGATAACGTTTATTGATTCTTTAAACATTGATTCATTTTTTATAATTTGGGTGTTGATATTTCTCCCTTTTCTAATAGTGAACAACAATGTCATTGTTGATTGTCAATAAATTTGTAACAACAGATAAAAAAGTTATTAAAGTTAATTGTGATCCTAAATGTGATTTGTGTTATTTGTATTTTGATGGGTAGAAATCCAAATAAGTTGTAGGTGTAGGTTGTCTCCTCTTGGATCATAGAGGAAATAAAATCTTTACTGCTCGTAGATTAGAGTTTGAGTGCGCTAACAAAATTGGAGAGTATGAAGCACTCATACAAGTACTCAAGAATGCTTCAGATCTCAGAATTTAGGTCTGAATTTTTTTGGTGATTCTAAAATAATTGCCAAACATGTAAAAAATGGCATTCATTTCCTTTCATCTTATTTGAAAAATTATCAACAAAAGGTAAGGGACATGATTTCAAAATTTTATGCATTTAAAATTTTTACATACCTAGATATTTAAATTAGGAAGCTGGTATGCTAGCAAATGTGGCATCTAGATTAATTCTAGCTAAACGTTATCATCTTAATTATTTTTACGTTGAAGTAATTTTTAGACGATTAATACCCAATAATGTTACTAATTGGTAGGTCTTTGATCATAATCAATAGATACTTGAGTTCCTACATTCCAAAGACAAATTTTGTGATACCTGTTGTAACATCATTTGGTTTTGATAAGTTAGTATATTAGTCAAAGATAAATTCAGAATTTTAAGTTAGGATATGGATGAAAAAAGAAAGAAATTAAAAAATGTTAGGAAAATTTGTATATTTTTATATACATCCATATAAATAAAATCTTAGGAGTTAGTTTCCCTAAAGAAAGAAGGCAAAAGAAAATAAAATATTAGGGAAGAAAAAAGAAATAAAAGCTTTAGTTTCAAATAAAAAGAAAAAAATGCAAAGGTCGCTCATTCAAATGTGCCACATCAGAAAAATGTTTAATTTTGTTAATTAATTATTAATTTCCTTAATCAGGATTAATTTTTGGTTATAAACCTTTGGCACTAAGAATTATGTTATAAAGCGCATATATGATTAGGCGAAAGTCAATAAACGAAAAAATGTCTTGTCAACCTTCAATAAATGGAGTGCATCATTTAACGATCGATCTACTCCACGCCCAGATCAACAATGGGGAGAAACTTCACACCCCCATCGACTATTTATTGTTAACGCAGTTGGGGGATGTCCACAAATTGGATTCAATGGTGGATGCCCCAACCCTACATGTCGCCACCATATTACTCCACACCTCCCCCGCTCAAACCGTGAACCACTTGCTAGCCCCCACTTGCAAACCGCTTGTGTTTTCCCTTTGCTAATGGCTCTTCCATCGCGCACCTTAACCGTTATCCCTCAACCAATCCCAAACCGCCACCTCACATGCTCGTTGCCTATTCATCCTATCCATTCCCACTCACATGCTTTTAGCCTTGTTATCATACCTGTTATATTCACCCATTGTAGCTCCACTCCTATGCATTAAAACCAGTATGGTCATGTATAAAATCGTTAACACTTCCTGATAGGTTATAAATAAACCCATACCCACCTTTTTGTCACTTTCCTCTAATTTTTTTTTTATTTGCGGGTAAACGATTTCTGCAGGGCTTTTACCTATTCTATCGATATGTTACCAGATTTCCTCTTCCTTCTGTCTCTCAACATGGCCCCAAAAGGGAAAGCTAAAAAGCATAGTTCAAAGGAAAGCACTACTACTCCAACCCAGCTTGACCTTGACCATGTTCATCTTGTAGACTCACTGTTTATAATTGCAGAAGCCAAGTGTGAGTTTGATTTCTATGAACTGCACTTATGGCTCAAACAAAATTACCTTAACAAGGAAGATCCAATTATATTTTGGGAATCCCTATTACCTTTGTTTTGTTTCTCAAAAGCACATGAGTTCCCTGACCTTATTACCTTGTGTCAAACCAAATATGACCCTATGAAAAGAGTAGTAATGGCTGAGAATGGAGACATTCTGATCACCATCTCTGTTGAAACCATAAACTAGATGCTCCTAATCCCTCAATTCGACTCTCTCACTCATTTTTCACCAGAAACACTTATGGATCTATACCATAAGTCAACCTTTAGACAAAGAGCCAAAATTTTTGAAATATTTTTAGCCAAGGATGCTAAATTACCTAAAAGAAATCCACCCTACTCATTTTCCATGTTTCCTGAAGCCTCCAGAGATTTCATTTCTCTGATTTCCTACTTATTAGGATATCTAGGTGACCATCTTATTGATGAGACTAACCTTTGTTTCCTATCCATCTTTAACAAAGATTAACAACCAACATTCATGTATAATTACAACCAATTCTCAATTGGTAATATACATGAAAAATTTATGAACTTCACTATACAGGGAGTGTTCAGTTACAACTTTGTAATTGTCCACATGTTTTTCTTTCAGCAGAGTGATATTTTTCCTATCAAACTTAGCAAGCAGGATGAACAAGTAGTGAATCAATCAGTGATTCACTGGAAAAGATAGTAAGGACAAATTCTACCACCTCCTTATTTTGAGAATTTGTAGACACATTCATACATGCAATGGCACAACTCCGCAACAGTCAGACAAAGCGAAGGATTGGAGATGAAATTAGAAGGATTTTACACTTAGGTGAGCACATTAAAACTAATGACTGGTATTTATACCATAACTATACTGAGATAAGAGTATATGGTTGTGATCTTGCACCATATAAGCTACCAAAATATGTTCCTATGAGAATCTTTCTACGGAATATATTAGGCAGATGATCCACATGGATGACATGCACTTTGTGTTAGGAAAATGGAAGTCTCAATTCAAGATTAAAGAACATATTAGATCATTTATTTGCAACACCAGATCAGTTGATGTTGATGCAGATACTTTGTTAAGGAAGATGAATTTCGAGCCCAAATTCACCTGGTCCTATGATCCTTTTGGCATTATTTCTCCTTTGAGAATTAATTTCAAGATGAATCCTTATAATCATACTCCAAGACCAGAAATATAGAAGTTCATGAATCAAGAATAATGGGTTTATGGGACTCTTCAAGAGGCGTATGAACAAGTTGTATCTATCCCCACTAAGAAGTCTCCAGTTTCTTGGAGTAAGCAACATAAAAGGCTAAGAGAGGAGACTTCATCTACTGAAGATATTACGAAAGGATTCATTTTTCAACAAAAGAAGCCAAAGGTTGGGTTGGTCACATCACCAAAAGAATCTCAAATAGTGGTAATTGATCTTGGAGATGAAAAATTTTCTACATCAGCAGGGGTTAGTACTTCAACCACTCCTACAACCTCAACTTCATGAGCCCCTCTAGATATTATTCAGTACACAGGAACTAGTTCTTTAGATGATCAGAATATATTTTCAAGGTTCCTTGAGATCAAATAAAAATATGAGACTTTGAAGTCCAATGTGTACAACTAGTTCTGGAAACAAACTTCAACCTCCCATCATAAGCTTCTTTCTTATTTTGATAGTGAGAAAGGCAGAATGCAAATGATTTTCTCACAAGCCCAAATTCCATTTCTTAAATCTCCATCAGATTACAAAAAGATTGTCTTCTCATTTGATAGCAGTAAAATACATCCAATTGACCAAATGGATATGCACAGACAAACTGATGAGATGTTATTTTCTACTGTGACTACTATAGCTATGTCTCTTTCTAAACTTATGACTTCCATACCTAATGTTCAGTCTCATCCTAAGTTAGAAAATATTACTTCTTTAGCCAAAGATAACAGAATAAAAGCATTGGATTATTTTGTAATTAATGTAGGATATGATCCCGAAGATGTAAAAGTGACAAAGCTACTCCTAAAAAAGAAAGATGAAAACATTTTTGCATTGAAGAAACAATTGAAGTTGCCTTCAATAGAGGACCCTCTAATAAAGGATATAGAAAAAAATGAACAATACAAGGAGGATATGCTCAAGCTTATCACTAAGAAGAATATACAGTTGAAGAAAATAGAAGATTAGATTGAAGAGTTATTAAAAGAGAAGGAAACAACATAGCATGCCATGGTTCCAATCATGCTAGTACTAATAGCAGTTGCAGGTACAGAGCCTAGTTCATCATCAACAACCATTGAGTCTACATCAACAGTAGCTGATCGAGCCAGATTATCACATGAATTGGCCATACAAAAATAGGAAAATGAGAAATTACTCCAGAAATTCCAAAAGCTAGAGTTGCATAAAATCAAGAATGGCACTTTGTATGTGTAGGAGATGCAAAAGTCCCACAAATTGGAACTTAAGATTCAGAAATTGGAGAGTGAGTCCCTAATGGTAGATACTTTAGCTCATGCCAAAGAAAGTGTTTGGATGAAAATCAGCTAATCCATGACAGATGTATGTCCATCCATAAAAATTATGTTTGAGGAGCAAGAACTCATCACCAGATGAAAAGCGGTGATAGAAGAACATAAATCAACCTTGAAGACTAAGCCAGTAGAATCTGTAAACATGATCAAAGTGTTAAATTCTAAAAGCATTGAAGAATTAGAAGAAATAAACATTTCTGAGAGAACAACTACCATTTTAGAGATTAAGAAGGTATTACAAAAAATGAATTTGATAAACCAATTAGAGACAAAATGCCAATCTTTCGATATTTTTGTTAAAAGGTTTCATTCAAAGTTTAATATTGTGAATCAGAAAGGTTTACCAGGATTGGTAGGTTTGAATGATAAATTGATTGAATGATAATATTATTGCAAGGAATTGTATACTATTGCACTAGATAGAACCAAATTTACAAGAATCAAATGAAAAATAACAGGGGAGGATTTTCTGCAAGCCTTGGAGTTTGATTTAACCATGATGCATGAAGTTAAACATTTATTTCTCACCAAGCCCAATTTTGAGAGGTACAGAGAGGTGGATGAAAAATTTAGAAAGATGGTGAATGTGGAAATCCCAAGTGAAGAAGATGGGATCAACTGTGTGAAACCATTTAGTAATTTCTCATTCTAACAGCATGAAAGCTCATCAGTATTTTCAGGCAACAGCATCAATATATTCCAAAAGGATATAGCCACCTCTTCAACACTTTCTCTATTCCTATTATATTGTTTTATTTTTGTAATTTTGTACTATTTTTGTATGCCATTCCAAATAGATTGTAGATCTTTTGCAAATTTTGTATAAATAACTCCTCCTTTGATTTATTATGGGTTGAACTCTTGAACAAGCTATCAAGGATATTTGTACTAAGCTGGAGCATTTTTTTGGAATAATAAACAATTTTTCATTTACCTCATATGGTTTGTTTCTCAGTGAGTTTTATTTCATTTTGTTTATTCATAATGTTTTCTTCATATAAATTAAGTCTTTTGCAGTTATCCGATTCAAAATTTAACTGAACTTTAGTCTCATTTTGAATCCTCTGTGAAGTTGTGATTTTAAATAAGAGAATAATTTACAGAACTATTTGTTATTGTAAGTTTCTCTTTAAATATAAATTACATCAGATCTCTGTAACTGTTTAATTATATTTTTTTGATTGAGTAAACATGTTTTTCTTAATTTCTTGTTATAATTGGTTAATTATTCAGTTTGAATATAGAAAAACAATTATACTTCTCTATGCTCTACTTTTCCACCCCATTTAAATCAAATTAACTATATGTGGTTAAAGAACAACCTTTTATTTTACTTGGAAATCTATTTATGTTTGAAGAACTTGTTTATAAAATTGTTCATTGGTCATCCAATCATTTAAAACAACAAAAAATTATATATTCTTTGGCATAACTAATTGACCTAGAGTTATCTCAAAGGACAACATCAGATTGGCATCGTTGCTGGTGACCGAAGACTTGAAAAGATTTATTTTCCCTAGGGTAATGATTTTTCTCTTTTCCTTTAAGGTGAATAAAGGATTAGATATAGGTCAAAATCTTTCACTTGGGGATTCCACTGTTTCAAGTTGGTTCCTTTTAAGCATAATAGATCACATTCTGATTCTGAGATTGTTAACACTCTACCAGATCCAGAGAGACTTATCTTGGAAGCCTCTTCAAGGAGAAGACATCAAACCTATTCTTCTTCTTCAGCTTTACACCCTGAAGATATGTCATTTGTAGATCCTTTTTCATTTTTTCCATCTAATCCTGATTGGACTAAACTACCCCCTAGGGTGTTTGAACTCCATTCAAGAGGATTAGACCTTCCATTAGCCTTTTTAATCCAATCACTTGAGTCATATCAAGTCCCATCCATTCCTATAAAATAACCTTCATCTAAGGAAGAGTTAGGTTTACATTTACCTAAATTCAAGCCTACACATTTCATCTCTCCAACTCCTTATTCTGTTCCATCAACTTCTACTAATCTTGAAGAGACATTCTCTATCTATTAAAACCCTTTATTTGAAAATAAGGAAGACTTTCCATGAGTAGTTCATAAGTTGGTCATTAAAACCCCTTTGAAATCTTTAAGGAGGTCTGCTCCCTCTTTCTCTCCCCCACACACTAATACCCTCACCAACTCCTCTTCTTCACCTCCCTCTTCATCATCATAATCTTCCTCTTCATCATCCACTCAATCACCCTAGACTCCACCTGCCATCATGGCTTTTCAACCCATTTTACAAGCAAGATATTCTTCTTTAGTCCTTCCTCAAAACTTAGCAAATTATTCTAATGGATACCTAAAGAACTTACCAAGGTTCAATTGTGAAACCGGTCCTTCAACAGAATATCATGTAGTTTCTTTCCTATATTTTGTTGATAATATGAACATAGAACATGAAAATGATTATATGAGATTATTTGTGAAATCATTATAAGGAAATGTTAGGATTTGGTTTAGACAACTTAGATCTAACTCTATTCAAACATAGAATGAACTCATAACTATCTTTAAGAATCAATGGGGTGCAAAGATGGACCTTGTCTACTGTCTTACTGAATTTCAAGAATTAAAGAGAAACCCTGGTGAACCAGTAGCTAAATTTATGAAGAGATTTAATAAACTCTATCATAAAATTCCTGCTCATTGTAAGCCACCAATAGTAGCTACAAAAGTTATGTTTTCCAAAGCATTTGAAGATGACTTTGCAGTCATGCTAAGAGAAAGGGTATCTAATACATTAGAAGGCATGCAAACAAATTCTATAGAGGTAGAAGCTAATAGGTCTTCCTCTGGAAAACTTAAAGCTAAAGAAGGGAAAGAAGAAAGAAACTTAAAATCTAGGGTTGATGACTCATATTCTTACAAATATAAACTTGAAGATTAGAAAATTGATGAAATTACATATTTACTTAGAAACCTTTCTATTATGATTTCTAACATTGAAGCACAACCTAGAACCACTCAACAAACTATTGCTAGGCCACAAGCTCAATCCCAATTTCGAAGAGCTCCTCACATGCAAATCCTTTAGAGACCAGGTTCTAATCAAAAGAGTCAACCACCTTTGTTGATTTATGATAAATAGTCATAGGATTCAGGCCCTTTAATTACTAAAGATATCAATAATATTGATTCTTCAGTAGTACAAATGGCAATAGTTCCCTCATCTTCCTCTTAGTCTTTTGAAAAAGAACAAGGAGATTCTTAACTTTCCAAATATCAAGCATTTTCTGAATTTTTAATTTCAGAGTTAACTAAGAGATGTGATCTAAGACGTAGATCAAGCCCAAGTAGACCTCCAAAATCTACCACTATAATTGAACCTGCAATAAAATATATCCAAACACAAACTCCAACACCTAAAACTACAAAGTTATCTACTGACACCTTTTCATCTGATAAGACAATTTTGATAACTTTTAATATTGAAAAGGAATTGGAAAGAGTCAACATTCCTATCCCTTTAGATGAACTTTCCAAAAACCATGGCTATAAAAATAAAGTGTCTAAATGGATACAGTCCTCTAGCGTAGATGTTGAGGGAGGTATTATTATTTTGCAAGATGAAAAACCCTCAGTAGTTTTTGGCTGTAGTTTTGATATGATTGATGAGATTGTTCCACCATTTTATGTAACTTTAAAGGTCCATGACTTTCTTTTGTATAACTACATGTTGGAATCTGGAGCTTCTCATAACCTTATGCAAAAGGTAAATATGGATCTGCTCCAGTTACAAGTTACTCTTTCTTATCATGACCTCTACGCCTTTGATTCAAAGAAATTACCATGCCTAGGACTAATCAAAGACCTAGTTGTAAACTTAGCCCAAATAACTGTCAAGAGTATAGTCTTAGACATATTTCTCACTGATATTCCTACTAATTTTGGCATGCTTCTATCTAGATCGTGATGTGCTAACCTTCGAGGATCACTTCAGATGGGCATGTCTTTTCCTACTATTCTAGTCTATGGAGGTGAACATCTAAGGTTATATAGGGAAGTCAGATTCCTCCATACTATTTGTAGGTCTGATCAAACAAAAAATCACCCTATTTATGTAGTAGATGTGGATTTTGGTTTCTTTCAGTTGTCCTTACAAAATTCATCAAACACTCAACTTCCCATCAAAAATACAATTTCCAAACCTAAAATTGTAGAATCAGATATCTAGAAACTTTATTTTGATGGCTCTTTCTCAAAGGAAGGAACAGGAGAAGGCATTGTCTTAATCTCATCAAAAGAAGAAAATATTACTTAGTAATGTAAACTTGAATTTGAAGTCACCAATAATGTGGCTCTACATGAGGCTTTTCTTCCTGGTCTTGAACTAGCTAAGAATCTAAAGGTTCAAAACTTGAGTCTCTTTTTTGATTCTAAACTGATAGTCAAGCAAGTTAGGAACCTGTGTCAAACAAAGCAGCCAAGACTTAGGTCATATAGAAATGAGGTTTGGGATACAATTGAAATTTTTTTCCAAGGATTTAATATAACTGTTATACCCAAAGATGAGAATATGCATACTGATTCACTTGTTGTTTCAACTATCTCTTTCAAAATCCTTGAGCCAATATTGTTTGAATATTAGATTCAAGTCAAGTACAGACCATCAATTCTTGATAACCTAAAATACTAGTAGATTTTTGAGGATGATTAGCAATTAAAATCTTTTCTCCAAGTCACTGATGAATTCTCGGATATGAGAATTGAAGAAGATGTCCAAGAATGAAATCAACATAGCCCAAAAAATTCACTTTGTCCTAAAATTCTTGATCATGATATCATTCAATTATCTAATAATTTTATTCCCAAAGGATTAGTTCCATTGGAAAAGATATTTGATAATAATGATGTCTCCAAAAACCCCTTGTCTAATTCACCTGAAGAATAAATCGAAGATTGCAACATTGGGACTTTAGATGAAGTGAAAATATTAAATTATCATCATATTTTTCTTTGGATGTTAAGAAAAAATACTTAAATGTTCTTAAAAATTACAAAGATGTTTTTTCCTTGTCTTATAATGAATTAAAAACTTATGATAAATCTTTGATTGATCATAAGATTCCTTTGAAACCAGAAGAAAAACCCTTCCAACAAAATTTAAGAAGAATTAATCCAATACTCCTTACGACGATTGAGAAAGAACTTAAGGAATTGCTTGATGCTCATATCATAGTTCCTCTCAGGTATTCTGACTGGGTAGCTAACGTAGTTCCTATGAGAAATAGAAAAGGTGAAATTAGGCTTTGTGTAGACTTCTGAAATCTGAACAAATAATCTTAAAGGATAACCACCCATTTCCCAAAATAGACCATCTACTTCAGAAAGTTTCACGTGAAAATAGGATTTCTATGGTAGATGGATTTTCTGGTTACAACCTGATTACGGTAAGTCACGATGACCAAGACAAGAGCATTTTTACTACTCCCTTGGGTACATTCATGTATGCTAGGATGTCATTTGGACTGACAAATGCTAGAGCCACATTCCAAAGGGTCATGGATCTAGCATTTTTAGGTAATACATTTGAATTTACTATCGTTTATCTAGATGATTTAACTGTTTTCTCTGGTTGTGATGAAAATCATTTAAAACACTTGAGTAAGGTTTTTGATAGCTGCAGAAAATTTGGCATATACATCAATCCAAAGAAATATTTATTTATTGTAAAGGAAGGGAAATTTCTAGGACATATTATTTCCAAGGAGGGAGTTATCATTGATCTAGAAAGAGTTTCAGCTATTCAAACTCTATCTCTACCTAGAAACAAGAAGAAGATACAAAACTTCCTTCGGAAAATGAATTTTCTCATAAGTTTTATCCATAATTATGAAGAAATAGTAAAAGATATAACTTATATGTTAAAAAAAACAATGAAGTGAAATGGACAGTTTTTGCTATATATGCTTTTGATCAGATCAAAAAGGCTATATCTGAGGCCCCTACATTAGCCAGACCTGATTACTACTCTCCTTTTAGCATATTTTATTTTACATCAGAGACAACCTTAGCAACTGTACTTTTACATAAGAACAAAAATGGTGATGACCAACCCATATCCTTCTTTTCTAAAGTCATGAGGGATGTTGAGATTAGGTATGGCATTATTCAGAAACGAGCTTATGCCTTAATCCAAGCCCTCAAAGCCTTTAGAACATATGTCTTAGATTCACACATTACAGCCTATGTCCATAATCATGTTGTCTAAACTGTTTTGACCCAACCTCATACTGATGGAAGAAGGGGAAGATGGATTTCCAAAATTCTTGAATTTGATCTTGAGATTAAGACCAAAAAGCTAGTAAAAGGTAAATTTTTGGCCAAATTTCTTGTTGAATCCAATTGCAAAGTATCGGGGATAAATTTCATTTTTGAACTGTCATTTGAGAAGAATCCATAAGAACCTTCTCAAATTGCAGAAGGGGAGAATCCACAAGAACCTCCTTCTTTAGAACAAACCATCCTCATTCATATAGATCAAAAATATCTACTTCGTGATTGGTATTCTGATATTGTACAGTTTCTTAGAAATTTTCAATGTCCAGCTAAACTTCATTTAAAGCAGTGTAAAGCCCTAAAGCTTAAAGAAATTAAATATTGTATTATCAATGGTAATCTATAATAGAAGGATCCTCTCAATATCCTTCTTCTTTGCTTAACTGAAAATGAAACGGAGGGAATTATAGATCAGTTCCATGCAGGATTTTGTGGTCGACACTATGCCTAGAGAGAAATAGCTTACAAAAATTTAAAGGCAGGTTTCTACTGGACCACACTGTTTAAAGAAGTTGGAGCAAGAGTTAGGAGTTGCACACAATGTCAAATATTTGTAGGGAAACAAAAGTTGTTAGCACCTCCTCTTGTTCCAGTGTTGGTTCAGGCACCTTTTCTAGAATGGGGGTTAGACTTCATAGGAGATTCATCCACAACCATGTAATCACCATAGATGGATTCTGATTGCTACAGATTATTTTACCAAATGGGTAGAGGCAATTCTTGTTAAAAATGCAACTGATACTGTTGTAATTAAATTCCTTGGGGAAAACATTTTATCAAGATTTGGATGTCCTCAACAAATTTTTATAGACAATGCAACAACTTTTAGCAGTGTTAAAATGATTGAGTTCTGTCAAAATTATTCAATTTTGTTACATCATTCTACACCATATTATCCATAGGATAATGGGCTAGCAGAGTCATCCAACATGAGGTTAGTTAAGGTCATTAAGAATACTCTTCAAGACCATAAAAAGAGTTAGTACAATCACCTAATCCATGTAATTGGGAAACATAGTTTCTCCTAAGAGGTCCACAAGCAAGTCTCCTTTCCAATTGGTCTACGGTACGGAATACGTTTTTCCCACTCATTTAGCTTTACTGGTTATGAGATTCCTTTTAGGAATCTTATGAAGAAAAAGATGATTTCTCAAGAAGGATTAATCAAATCATTGAGTTGAATGAGGACAAGGATGAAATTCAGTACAAGCTAAGGAAATAACAAAATAAGATGAAGGAGTTGTTTGATAGAAAGGCAAGAGAAAGGAATTTCAAGAAAGGTGACCTCATGATTATATGGGATAAAACAGGGGAGGATAAAGGAAAGCATGTAAGATTTGACAATCTCCCGTTTGGTCCATTCAGCATTGCAAAAGTGAAAGGGAATAATACATTCATCCTACAGAATTTGGAAGGAGAGTATTCCACATTTCTAATCAATGGGAAATACTTGAAACATTATGTACAGTATTAGATTTTCATCCATCCTTTCATCATTTGTAAATATCCAGAGAGTTCATTTTATTTTGAAAAATTGCAAGTGTGTAGTTGTTTCAACAAAGGCTCCATAGCCCGACGAGAAGGCACTTGGATCTGCTTGTTCCCTACATCCCATAGGGGAAAGCAATCCCTAGTTGGAGACGATGTTGTAACATCATCTAGTTTTTAATAAGTAGTATATTAGTCAAAAATAAATTCAAAATGATAAGTTAGGATATGGATGAAAAAAGAAAGAAAAAAAATGTTAGGACAATTTGCATATTTTTATATGCAACCATATAAATAAAATGTTAGGAGTTAGTTTCCCTAAAGAAAGAAGCCAAAAGAAAATAAAATGTTAGGGAAGCAAAAAGAAATAAAAGCTTTGGTTTCAAATAAAAAGAAAAAAATGCAAAGGCTACTCATTCAAATGCACCACATTAGGAAAATGTTAAATTTTGTTAATTAATAATTGATTTCCTTAAGCAAGATTAATTTTTGGTTATAAAACTTTGGCATTAAGAATTATGTTATAAAGTACATATATGATTAGGCCAAAGTCAATAAACAACAAAATGTCTTTTTAGCTTTCAATAAATGGAGCACATCATTTAACGTCTGATCTACTCCCCACCTGGATCAATGACGGGGAGAGACTTCACATCCCGCTTGACTATTTGTTGTTAACACGATCGGGGGGGGGGGGTCCTGTAAAGTGGTTCCAATGGTGGACGCCCCAACCCTATGTGTCGCCACCATATTACTTCGCACCCTCTGCTCAAAACCATGCACCATTCGCTACCCCCCAAGAACTGCTTGTGGTTTCACTCCGCAAATGGCTCTTCCATCCCGTGCCTTAACCATTATCCCTCAACAAAACACAAGCCACCACCTCAAATACCTGTTTCCTATTCATCCTATCTGTTGCCACCTCACGTGCTCGGTGACCTACTATCAAACTTGTTATATTCATCCATTGTAGCTCTGCTCCTATGCATTAAAACTGCTATGATCATGAATAAAACTGTTAACCCTCCCTGCAGGTTATAAATAAACCTATACATGCCTCTTTGTCACTTTCCTCTGACTCTCTTTTGTTATTTGCAATTAAATGGTTTTAGCAGGGCTTTTTCCTATTCTATTTATCTGTTACCAGAGTTCATCTTCCTTCTGTCTACCAACATAGCCCGAAAAGGGAAAGTTAAAAAGTAGAGTGTAGAGGAAAGCACTACTACTCGAGCCCATCTTGATCTTGACCATGTTCCTCTTGTAAAATCACTATTTAAAATTTCATAAGCCAAGTGTGAGTTCAATTTCTATGAATTGCACTTATAGCTCAAATAGAATCACCTTCACAAGGAAGATCCAATTAGATTTTGGGAATCCCTATTACCTTTATTTTGTTTCCCAAAAACACATGATTTCCCTAACCTTATTACCTGGTGTCAAGCCAAATATGACCCTGTGAAAAGAGCAGTCATGGCTCAGAATGGAGACATTTTTATCACAATCTCTGCTGAAACCATAAACCAGACGCTACTAATCCTTCAATTTGAATCTCTCACTCATTTTTCACCAACAGAACTTATGGATTTGTACCATAAGTTAAGATTTCCATAGAGAGCCCAACTTTTTGAAATATTTTTACCCAAGGATGTTGAATTACCTAAAATAAATCCACCCTACTCAGCTTCCATGTTTCCGAAAGCATCGAGACATTGCATTTCTCTGATTTCCTACTTATTAGGATATCTAGATGACCATTTTGTTGATTAGACTATCCTTAGTTTCCTATAAATATTTAACAAATATCAACAACCAGCATTCATGTATAATTACAACCTATTATTAGCTTAATATACATTAAAAATTAATGAACTTCATTATACAACGAGTGTTTAGTTAGGGAAAGATGTTTATATTTGGGGTTTATGGTTGTTTATGTAGATAATGATTAGAAAGGGATGGTCGTAGGTGTGAGGACTATGGCCAATAGGGTCGAGAGCCTAGGGTTTTTTTGAAAAAGTAAATCTTATTTAGGAAGGCGGTCAAATGCAGCGATGGTTAGCAGAAGGAGCAGCTGGAGAAGGAAGCAGAGGAAGACATCTGGCAGGAATCTGAAGGGCTGGTTTGAAACATGGACGGTTAGTCTTCAGATCGTGGACGCAATTGGAGATTTCACATTCTTGGCATTAGAAAATTTCTCGAGACTCTATCTGTCGGTAAACATAGCTATCGTTCTCTCCATCTAACCTGAGGTTTTACCCTATCACTAAAGCCTTAAATAGTTTGTTTTAGCAGTTTTAGGGTCTAAGAAGGCACTCTAATCATGGTTAACCCTAGTGAGGCCATTGAGTTCAAACCAGAACTAGAAGATATACTGTCGGTGTGGGGGAAGGACCTAATGGCTCAAAACATTGAAAAGTTATTCGGATCAAGCGGTCACCATGGGATTTCGAAGCCGATTCTAGATCTACAAGAGCCATGGAACAATAGGACCTCAATCGAATTTCTGGAAGATAGTTTGGGGCTGGTAAGGTAGGGAAACTAGGAGGTCCCTGTTCAATTCAACCTCCAGGAACCGAGTGCTCAGAAGAAGGGTTTCCCTCAGGCAGAAGTACTCAACTTCTCTCAAGTAAGTAATCCAAAACCCCTCTCTCCTGCTCATCCTTATACTGGAGGTCTTGAAGATGTGGTCTTCAACCATGACCCTAAAAATTGGTATTAGAATAGCTTGATTGGTGGGTTCAAATCGGATCTAGGGCCGGTTAAAGAAGGTAGATCACCGGCTGTTACGAGATCGTCTATAACAAGGGTTTTGGTAAACCCTAGCATGATATTTGAGCCAGAGACAACGGGATCTAAAGCGGATGTGGGTCGAAGGAAGGATGGCTCAGGAGGTAAAGCAGGAAATTAGCCAGAAGAGGAGGGCTTAGAAAAGGGAGTGGAAAAAGGAGTAGGGGCTAGGGGTATCGTGGGAATTACTGATACACAGATATGCTCAGGTATAGCACTAGTAGGCAAAAAGGATTTCACGCAACAAATAGAAGAAGCAAATGGGGAGGTTGTCGCTCAAGGAAGGGAAGAGGGTTCAGGCAATAGGCAGGTTGGGAAGAAGAGGAAGAAACAAAAACTAATCAAGAAAAAGACAGAAGCAAATCTTGTTCTGGGAGTGGATGTCCAAATAGAGGAAGTTATGGAGGTGGCTGAATGCACATTGGTAGGATGAGCCTAGGGGAAAGATTGCTCAACCAATTTCATTCAAAATTGGGCAGATCAGCAATGGCAGGCGGCCTCAGAAAAATCCTACAAAGTTTCAGTTCTAACAAAAAGATGGTTCATGATTCAGTTCGAAAAGAAGGAAATGGTGGACTGGGTGATGGAAAAAAATTGGGCATTTGGGAACCATCCCGTTCTTTTCAGGTGATGGATGCCACTATTTGATGCACAATACGAAAAGGTAGAATAATTCTAGGTATGGGTCCATGCCCTCGGTCTACCTCCCTTTCTATGGTTAGAATCAGTTTTCAGGTCCATTGTTAACATGCTTGACACTTATCTGAAAACGGATATGTCTTTCATAGAAACAAGGAATAAAGGCATGGCCTGGATATTGGTCAATCTTAACCCTGGAGAAGGCCTAGTGGAAAATATAAATATTCATTATAAAGACATCATTTTCGATCAACCATTGGACTACAAACACCTGCCTTTTAGGTGTCACAGATGCCATGAGTATGGACATCTTGCAAGGGACTGCCCTCTAGGTTTTCGCCGCAGGAGGAAACAAAAGAAAGCCGAAGCAGAGGTGGTATCAACAGGGAAGGAGATTGACCCCAGAAATGAGGCAATCCAAGTGGAGAATGCCATGGAAGTGGATAGAAACGAGAAGAAGAAGGCTCCGATGTAGCCACAACAGGCCCTGTGTTCGGAATTTGGAGAAGGATCTCCTTCTGGATCAGGGAATGGTGCTCTGGAAGTTGCAAAAGAAGTATCTGAAGGCATCTGTGAAGTTACAATGGGTACGCATCTGGACTCTTGCTTTCCTTCTATACCTCCTCCTTTTAAAGAAAAAGATGCATGCTTAAATTCAAATTCGCATAGTCTTTCACCTATTGAACACTCACGGGTTGAAAACATCATTGAATCTATACCCAAGATCAATCTGAACTGTGAAGAGGCTCCATATGATATCAGTGATATAAAAATCTCTCCTTCCAAACCTGTATGCCATTATAACCTGTGCTCCCTTAACAAAAGACCAGCTTCTGGAGACCTAATTGGACGTTTATACATGGAGATGCCATAGATCTCTATGAAGAAGTCAAGGGGACGAAAGTCTTTCTTGTCTAAGGCTCAGGTGAAAGAAAAATTTGACGTGGTGGATGGTAAACAACTATCAATTTCTGGGGTGCTTAGAGCAGCCAAACCCTGTGGAGATGTGTCAAAATGATTGTTCTTTCATGGAACTGTAGGGGTTTAGCCAGTAAACCCAAAAACTGGCTTTGAAGGAGTTGATACAGTGTTATAACCCAGAAGTAATAATGTTGTAGGAGAACTTAGGCATAAGCTCAGAAGTGGTGTCATCTTTGCGTTCCACTCTCCCAGGGTAGCATTTTAGAGCATTGGATTCCAATGGTCATTCGGGAGGCTTGGCTATAGGCTTCAGGGAAGGAAGAATGAAACTCATTAATATATGGGGGATGGATCATGTTTTGGGGATGGAAGCCATGACCCCTAATTTTGAATTCCCTCTGTCAATCTTAAATATATACTGGCCATGCCAGGAGAGAGTCTCTTTTTGGAACAAACTTCTAGCTAAAGCAGTGATGAGAAATCAAAATCTGGTGTTAGGAGGAGACCTAAATTTTTCCATTGGGAATGCCGAGGCCTCGGGTCCTCCAGCCAGAGAAGACCCTTTATCAGATTTCTTTTTGAATGCCCTTACTATGCATAATCTGATCGATGCAAACATGCTAAAACTGAAACCTACATGGAGAAATCATAGAACAGGTGAAGCTAGAATCGCAAAAAGACTAGATAGGTTTCTTCTAAGTGAAGATCTAGCTTCCAGAATCCCGGTGCTCAGACAGTGGGTAGGAGAGGGGAAATTCGGATCACTTCCGAGTCCTATTCGAGTTGTCTAAGCCTCCATTTAAGCCTGTAGCACCCTTCAAATTCAACGCCTCATAGATGCAGGAGGAATCCTTTAGAAAACTCTTCATCGAAACTTGGCAACACTCGTGTAGGGATGCCATGGAAGATAAGAGTTTCCTTTTCATGGAAAATTTGAAAAGGCTGAAAAAGGCCAAGATGGATTGGGCAAAAAAGAGGAAGAAAAAACAAAATTAAGTCTTAAATAATATCAATCTCGAGCATGGGGAATTGGAAAATCCTGAATTGAATGGTTACGAAACTTAGGAGTCGTAGGATAGAATATTGTTGTTAGAAAAGCAGAGAAGTCAAATTCTTTTGGACAGAGAAGAGGAATGGAGGATGAAAATCAGGGCAATTTGGTTGTTAGCTGGAGATGAAAATACAATTTTTTTTCACAATTATGCAAAAGGGAGGAAGATAATGAATACCATCTGGAAGTTAAAGGATGAGTAAGGTAGAGAAGCCAATACTTTTGAATCTCTCTCGTACATGGGGAGGAACCATTTTCAAAATTTATTCTCTAAGCAAGGAGAGATTACATTAGCAGAGGTTACTGTTGGAGAGGTAAATCCCCTCTACGGATAGAGGCGATCCCTACTAGCCCAGAACGGGTCTAGCAACAATCAAACAATGCTATCACGCAAGTTCCTAATTGAAAATAAAAGGTAGGTGATGAAGACCTACTTGAGTTCCAACGCTTTCGTTTGTAGAAGAGATGTTGCCCCCGTTCCTTTGCCTTGGCCGGTCAGAATCCTCCACTATCCTCGTGAATGGACACCTGCAAACACAAAGAGAACAACACAAACACAAGCGTGAAATCTAATATATGCAATTATACATCAGCTAGGAAGGACATAATTCAACATCAACCATTACAAGTACAACGAGAATGGAACCATAATGATATTCATCTATTATTAATAATCAACAAAGGAGAATACAACCAGCGTCTTGACGTCAAGTCCTCCTTTGGCTGGGTGCTCAGCTACACAAGTCTTGCAAATCTTGAGGGGATGAGGGACAAGCTCTCTCTCTCTTTGGTGACAAGATCTCCTTACTTAGGTAAGGCCTTATGGACACAAAGAAGTCTCTTGCAACTCTAATCTCTTGATATCTTCCTTTCAGCACAAGTATTGCCACTAGAATCAGAACTCAAAGACTAGCTTTCTCAAGGCATGGAGACAAGCTTTTATAGATGAAAAGGAAGAGATAAGGTCAATCACAACAATAATGGATTTGGCTTCATCACTTGGAAACTTCTA
>APFE030474998.1:119716-137075 GCA_000404065.3 Pinus taeda
TTGGTTGTGAGTCTGGATCAAATCCCAATGAAGAATGTTTTGATGGATATTGTCGTAGCAGATATTCCTCCCAGGTTTGGCATGCTTCTTTCCAGGTCTTGGGTAGCGAAATTGAAAGGGACACTATAACTAGATTTCTCCTATGCAACGATTCCAGTGTTTGGCCAAATGAGGAAACTGTATTAGGAACAAAAAATGAAATACATGATTACAAGCAAGGAGAAACCAATAAATCATCTAAATAATTATGTACATACAGATTTAGAGTCTTTTGTTTTGTATTCTGATAGTTTCAATGATATCGATAGTCAGTTAGTAGAAGCAGATGATAATCCAGAAATAACAGAAAATTTCAAAGGAGTTTTAAAGAAAGAAGGACAAGAACAACATAACACCGTTGAGCGCTCAGCTGAAAGTAATGGATAGTAAGCAGACAATGCACAACAAATAGATTTTCAACACTTGCAAGAGGAGGAAGAAGGTTTGTGGACCATGGATTTCGATGGAGCAGTTGGAAATTATGGCGCTGGAATTGGGATTTGGGTATGCAGTCCTTTCTCCGCCCTAAACAAAGTGCCTAGTAACGTGTGGGTATGCTCTTACAAGTTAGCTTTTGATTGTTCAAATAATGAAGCTGAGTATGAAGCTCTGATTGTTGGCCTAAAAATTCTAAGAAAGCTGGATGCTAAGAGGACTGTAGTATATGGAAACTCCGAATTGGTGATTAGGCAGGTCAGAGGCAAATATCAAGCAAAGCATCCTCAGATGTGGGCTTACCGGAATGCAGTCCTAGACATCCTAAAATTATTTTCAGAGTACACCTTGACATGTGCGCCTCGTATAGAAAATAGCATTGTTGATGCTCTTGCTAAGGCAGCAAGTAGTTTGAAGATCCCAATGAACTCAAGTAATAAATTCAAAATCCATATCAAGCATCATCCGACCGTCCCAGACAATCAGAGATATTATCAAGTTTTCCAAGCTGATGAGGAGATTGATGATTTTCTGTAAAACAAAGGTAAGTTCAAAGAAACTTCAATTGATGTAGAAAATGACGATGGCAAAGATAATGGTAAAGATGATGTGCAAATCAATGAAATGGACGTGTTACAACTAAAGAATAACCTTATTCCTAAAGGCTTGATACCTTTAGAAGAACTCTTTGATCAAGATGATGTAGCCCACAAACCAACATTGGAGCCAACAGAGAAGAGTGTGGAAGAGGTCAATGTCGGAACAACTGCTAATCCTAAAATGGTAAAACTATCTAAAGCATTGCCACCAAAAATAAAGGACAAATATATCAGTTTGTTGTCTTCATTTGCATATGTGTTTGCTTGGGACTATTCTGACTTAAAGACATATGATACCAATATAATTCAACACACTATACCCACTAAGCCCAATCCAAAACCTTTCAGATAGAAGTTGAGAAGGCTAAATCCAAAGCTGCTGCCATCAATTGAAAAGGAGATAAACAAGTTGTACAAATCAGGGATCATTGTTCCCATCAGATTTTCGGATTGGATCTCTAATTTGGTGCCCTTATGAAAGGAGACAGGTGAGATTCACTTGTGCATTGATTTTAGAAATCTCAATAAAGTTTCATTGAAAGATAACTATCCACTGCCCAAAATGGACCATATACTTTAGCGAGTAGTGAGATCATATCGTATGTCACTACTTGATGGTTATTCTGGATATAACCAAGTTTCTATCCATGAAGATAACCGAGACAAGACAACATTCAGCACTCCGTGGGGATCTTTTCATTATGCTAAAATGCCTTTCGGTTTGAAGAACACGGGTGCCACATTTCAGCGTGCAATGGACTTGGCTTTCACAAAAGAGAAGGATGTCGTTTTGGTTGTGTACCTGGATGATCTGACGGTGTTTTCCAAATCTGATGAACACATGTACCATCTGAAAATTGTCTTCCAAAAGTGCAGAAAATATGGCCTGTCACTGAATCCGAAAAAGAGCTTGTTCGCCATGGAGGAAGGCAAACTACTCGGGCACATTATCTCAAAATATGGCATTTGTATTGACCCAGCACATGTACAAGCAATTCAACAAATCGATCTACCCCAGAATAAGAAAGAGATTCAATCTTTCAATGGTAAAATGAATTTTCTATGCCGCTTTGTACCTAATCTTGATGAACACCTAAGAGAGATTACAAATATGCTTAAGAAGGACAGCCAAGTGAAATGGACAGAGGAGGTTGTAAAATCTTTCAATTTAGTCAAATTAGCTCTTTCTTCAGCGCTAGTTCTAGTCAGCCTGGACTACACTCAGGATTTCATATTGTTTTCATTCACTTCGGAGCATACTATGGCAGTTGTGTTATTGTAGAAAAGAGATGATCACGAAAGACCAATTGCTTTCTTCAACAGAGCTATAAGAGATGCAGCCTTAAAATACAACATCATTGAGAAGCAAGCCTTTTCACTTGTGAAAGCATTGAAAGATTTTCGGGTATATATTCTGCATTCTCATATTTTGGCTTATGTTCCTAACGCTGTTGTCAAAGATGTTTTAGTGCACACCGATTCGGAAGGAAGACGAGGCAAGTGGATTGCAGCTTTGTTGGAATATGATGTGGAAATAAAGCCCACCAAGGTGGTTAAAGGACAGGGATTGGCAAAGTTAATGGCCGAATCAAACTTCCACACCTTAGACATAAATCTAATCTCTCCTACGTCTGATGAGAATGAGGAAGGATCGTCAATTCAGGTATCTGAAGTGTTTTCTCTTTCTCCGTGGTATTCAGATATCATATATGTGCTTAAAAATTTGTCACCACCACCTGGCATGACTAGAAACAAAGATAAAACTCTCAAATTGAAGGCTGCCAAGTTTTGCATTCTAAATTCTACACTTTATTGGAAAGACACCGGTGGCGTTCTGTTAAATTGTTTGGTGGAAAAAGAAGCAAAGAAGTTCATGGGGGATTTCCACGACGGAGACTGTGGTGGTCACCTTTTCTGGAAATCAACAACAAATAAAATCCTGAGAGCGGGATACTATTGGCCGACATTGTTTGTTGATGTATATAAGATGGTCAAGAGCTGTCATAAGTGTCAGATTTTCAAAGGAAGGCAGAAGTTACAACCTTTACCACTTAAGCCTATTGAGGTGAGTGCTCCTTTCCAGCAATGGGGGTTGGATTTCATTGGTGAAATTCATCCCGCTTCTTCCGGTCAGCAAAGATGGATCCTCACAGTGACAGATTATTTCAAAAAATGGATCGAGGCAATTCCCACCAGACAAGCTACAAATGCGGTAATTATTTCATTCCTTGAAAATAACATCTTGTCTTGCTTTGGTTGCCCGAATAAATTGATCACTGATAACGCAACAGCTTTCAAATCAAAAAGGATGGTAGAGTTTTGTCATAAATATCACATCATTTTGGGTGAGTCAACTGTCTATCATCTACAAGGTAATGGATTGGCGGAGTCTTCTAATAAATCATTGGTCAACATCATTAAGAAACTACTGGAAATAAACAAGAAGAGTTGGCATAAGAGGTTGGTCAATGCACTTTGGGAAGATCGGGTCAGTCAGAAGAAATCCATTGGTACGTCCCCTTTTGAGCTTGTTTATGGAGTTGATACAGTATTTCCTACCTCTCTCGCAGCCCCAGTAGTCAAACTTCTCCAGGAGGCCGACAGTGAAGAAGATCCTATGCAGAGAAGGTTGAATCAAATGGTCCACTTACAATAGACCAGAGAAGAAGTCTTCCAGAACACATCCAAGTTACAGGAGAAGATTAAGAAAATTTATGATAGAAAAGCAAAGGCGAACAAATTTCAGTTGGATGATGTGGTGCTAAAGTGGGATGCAAGGAATGAGGAAAAAGGTAAGCATGGTAAGTTCGAGAATCTTTGGAAAGGTCCCTTCAAGATTGCAGCATATCGGGGTCAAAATGCCTTTCTTCTGAAGGAAATGAATGGGGAAGATTGTCCAGAAGGACCGATCAATGGTCGGTTGCTCAAGCGGTACCATTTTTGAGTTGTTGACACTGCTTCCACTATCATTGTAAATACCATTTTATTTCAGCTTGGTTAGAGTTTTTCCACTTAGTCTTCAAGTCATTTCAATATCAAATTTGAGTCAGTTTTTTGGTCATTTTAGTTTCGCAAATGAGTTAGAGTCTTGTATTGTTTGTTGAAATAATGACTCTATAGCCCAATGGACAAAGGCACTGTCTAGCTCTTCTAGAGATATGCTGTTCTTGGCACCTCTAAGGAGCTACCATCCCCCATTGGAGCCAATGTTAGGGTCGGTCTTGTCATTCCTCCGTCAGAGATCAAAACTCTTTCTGCATTTCATTTTTAGGAGTCTTGCACCATTCACTCAGCTGCATTCCACTAGGGGCATGCCATAATCTGACGAAAAGGTCATGTTAGTTATATCCCCTCATGTCTGGCACCTGTTGGCTTAGGTCTTTTCATCAATGTTCACTAAAGTGCATGATAGTCAATGTTTGATATTTTAATGGACGCGAGTCATTTTTAGTCATTAGGTCTAGGGATTAGATAAATTGGTCTTCAAAAATGTCCAACAAATCCATGCAGGCCAGAGGGAGACCCTTACAAAGTTGCGATTTAAAGATTTTCATCGTCATGTTGACAGATTACGACTGTTCTTCAAAACTCTGTTTTGAAGAAAATTCAAACAGTGTGTCATTTGTGATAATTTTCAAAAATTTTCCAGTTGATCTCTTCAGGTGCAATCATGGTTTCCTTGGCCAAATGCCATGTCAACAACCCTTGCAAAAAGTGCCAAAAAATTTCATCATTTTAGCTACAAATTCAAAGGGAAGAGTGAAATACAGAGTTGCATTAAATCAGGGAAAAGTGTCAAAACAAAACATTAGCAAAGTGGGTTTTGAAGAAACAAAAATTAAACCCATGACTTCAAATGCCTTTATATAGAATTTTCACAAGAAACATAGTCATTTTGCATACCAAGGTAGAGAGAAACATTGCAAAGTGAGTGTGAGAAAGCTAGCATGCATTTTGGGTGAGTTTGGAGGAGTTGTCAAGGGCGCGACGCACAGATAAAGGGGCGCGGTGCACATAGAGAGCGCGGCGCATGGGGTGCGACCCCATAGTAGTGAAACTACACGGGTGCGGTGCACACACAAAGCGCAGCGCACTCGGTTTGTTGTGTGGTGCACACCCACAAAGGCCCGAATTTGTTCCAAAGTTGCAACAAATCGCTTTGAATCCCTTCCAATTGACAGGTAGGGTCGACATCTTGGATTGTTCATATATTTTTGTGAATGTGATGGTGGTTTATGGCCATTTATAGTTGCAATAAAAACTCATAAACCCTACCACTTGAAATCATCAAAACCATTGTTGCTAGGGTTGCAAACTTGTTTTGTTAATGCCAAGGCTCCTCTTTCACCTCTCGTTTTTCCCCTTCTTTCCATTGTTCCCTCCCCCCCATCCCATTTTTCCCTATTTTCCCTACCCTAAAACATTACTAAACCCTTATTCCATATCCCCTCCACTCATTTGTCAACTTAAAACCCCAAAACCCTACCTTATAAAATCCCCAAACCCTCCTACATGTCCCTAAACAAAATTCCCCCCCATAACCACTAATCCCATCATATTATTCCCCTTCCTAACACTCCCTTTTGTATTGTTCCCCTTGGTGGCAGAGATCATAACAACACATAGTTTCACTACCATCATCAAAGGGAAGTCCAAGCACAATCCACATACAACAGTCATGGCATCTAAGCATTCATCGGAGTATGAAATGGAAACCCAAAGTGATTCATCCTCAAAAGAACAGGCTCCCCAAAGACATCATAAAAATGGAAAACATGTTAGGGATGAGCCAACCACCCTCACAGAATTCCAGGCCTACCCTCTTGCTATGTCATGTTTCCAGCATCTATCATGTTTGGAGTTTTGTCAAAAGGTGGCTAGTGTTCAAGTTCATCATGAGTTGGCCAGTCTCTTTGTGCTTCACTTACATGGAGATCATGCTATCTTAGCCGGGGGTCACCTTCACACTGACACCTAAAACTATCTCAATAGCAACTGGCATACCGAACGTTGGAGAACCATGGCACAAGAAAAAAAAGGTTGATTGGCAACATTATGAGCCTTACATTAAGGCCAGTTTCTTGAGGCAGCTCCAAAGAGTCTTTCCATTCCAATATTTGAAAGATGAATATGCTCGACTCATGAAGTTGATCATGAAATATTTCAGCTGTGAGGGGAGGGTCTCTCATTTATATGCCTATCACATCAGGTTGCTCATGCACTTTACCAGGGTACGGATGATGAACATCCCATATTTCATTTGCAGGAACATAGAGAGGATGAACACCTTCATGCAGCACAAGACGCCTCAGCAGCAACTTAACAATGTTTATCAGTTTGCTCTTATTAAGATTTTGGTAGTTCATCAGCTGGGATTACAGGGCATTACTTGGGATGATTTCATCTCCCGCGACCTCTTTAGAACTTCACAGGTATTATTAGAGGTTGAACATGAGATAGGTGGTCCTTCTCATCATTATGAGTGCCATGAGACCACTACTATGCCAGTATTCATCACCTATCAGAGAGGAAGTAGACATTTGTTTGTAGCAGCAAAGCGAGTGTTATCTCCACCCGGGGTGGAAGGGGCCTCGCTTGCGACATCGGAAATACAGGTACAGGAAAAGGAAAAAAGGCCCATGCATGATGAGGGGCCACCAGGTGAACAAGAGGCTAACTTCATCCTCATTCATGATGATGATACAGATGTGTAGAGTGCCAAACTTAGGAGGACTATCCAGGAGCAGCAAACGAACATCCAAGCCTTGTCTCTCAATTTGGAGAGGGCCAAGTGGATTATCAGTTATTTGGAGCAGAGGAACAAACAGCTTGAAGACTAGCATGAGATCATGGAGCTGCAAAACATCTGCGAGAATCGCCAAGCTACCCAACATAGGAGGATTGAGCTCACTCCATTAGAGCAAGAGATTAACAATGACCGAGAGTCTTGGCTCGAGCGTATCAACATCCACCTTGAGAGACTTTTAGAGAAGGTTGACAAGGATAAAACCATATTGAGGTGGATGGTTTATCACTACAGGACACGGAACATGAGTTCAAAGGCTCAGATAAGGAGTTTGAATGCGAAATTGAGCAGAGCGAAAAAAGGCAAAAGAGGCAAAAAGAGTAATATCAGCTCTGAATCTTGGCTGAAGCCTCTATGGCCCAGCATAGCACTTCATAGGGAAATTCCAGCCAAAATTTCAAAAAAATTGTGGCAATTTTGGTCACCTGACAAATTTTTGGGCACAACACAAGGTTTTTCTCTCTGTGCGCCGGGCCACTGGCGCGACGCTTAGAATTGGGAGCTCCAAATCAAGCATGGTTTGCATTTTTGGATTCAGCATGAAAAATCATGACTGTTGGTGCATGGACAAGAATTTTGGGCAAGTTTTGAGTCCCCAGGAGGTCAAAACCACTCAAAAAATGACATCTCTACCCCTATTTTGACACACAAGAAGTAGTCTTGGGAGATTGAAGTTTTGGAGGGGAAAATGAGGACCAAATTCAGAAATTCCACTTAGGTTAGAAAGTTGACAGGAAAGGCTTTCTAGCAAGCACACTTGGGCACAATTTGGACTCCAGTAGGTACCTCAACATTGCCTCCAAAGTGGCACGACACATATAGATTTGGGTGCGGCGCATATAGACCCAAAGGCCAAAATCACTTCCGCTCCGCGACATTTCTATTCGCGACTTTCTCCAAGTGGGCCCACTCATTTACACTATATTTTCCTCGGCAACTAAGGCAAAGTTTAAAAATTATTTTCACTAAAGGTGGGATCCTATGCAAGTGGCAAAGGAAGGTGAGCAGTCACCCAAGTAATTTGTCATTTTTGTAATGCTGCACTTGTCACTAATGGTTGGCTTTCCATTTCCATTTTGTAATGATTTGAAAAACTCCCCAACTATGGGTCGTTCTACTTCCCAATGTAATAGTCTATTTATTGTATGCAAAACCATTTGCAAAGGGTTGGTTGTGATTTCTGGGAGATTGTGGGAGAGAAAATCAGTTCTTCATTGTATATTTTTGACAGAGAATTAATGAAAGGCAACGGCTCTGGTTCATGGGATTCATGTGGTGTGAGTGTAGCAAATGTGTTCCCTTTATGTTTCATATGTATTTCGTTATGTTTCACATTTCATTCATATCCATTTCCAGTGAAATTTTCTAAGTAAGATAAGGTAGAATTCATGTTTATTGCTCTGCCTATGGGAAAGTTTCACGTTATGTGTTTTTCTTCTGTTGAAAAGGATTCATGTGCTTATGCCCTTTTCACCCTCCTAAACAATCTTTCCATTCCGCATTATTTCAAATTTAATTGCTATACTTTCTGCCTGTCTTGTCTCACGAAATAATTTGTGCCTTTGTGTTAAATTCTCTGCTCATATTGTTCGTTGGTCCCATACATCCCATAAACTCAGTCATTTATCAAAAATTGCCTCTTGTTTCCATATTTATTTACCTAGGCTAAATCAATATTCATTGTAATTCATCTCAGGCCATATTGTTTATCTATTCACTGAGCATGACACGGAGAGAGCCCTCTCCTGTTCTAGTAGGGCTAGCTACCAGACTGAGCGTGGTTTGTGGTTACCCTAAATTTTTCCTTCCTTTTAGCCTAACGAAAATTTAGGTGCTAACAGAAGGCTTTAATAGACAGGAGGAAAGCCAAATTACCTGAGTTCTTCCTTTTGATGTTTATAAGCTTTGGGACCCTTTCAAATATCTGGGGTTTTGGTTGAAACTGGATAATTATAGGAAACAGGACTGGAATTGGTTAGTAGCGAAGATTGAGACCGAAATTTCTCACTGGAGCTTTAAGTGGCTTTCCAGAGCAGGAAGGCTAGCTTTAATTAAATCAGTCCTTCTAGCAATCCCAGTTTATTGGGTTGCGCTGACCTGGGTTCCCAAAGGCATTTTGGAAAAGATAAGAAGAATCTGTACCAGATTCCTATGGGCTGAATCAAAGGAAGACTCAGTGCTCCCCTGGATTGCTTGGGAGAAAGTGGCAAGGCCAAAAGAATGGGGAGGGTGGGGAATAAAAGACATCAAATCTTTTAGATCCTCCCTGGTGGTAAAATCGGGGTGGAGAATCATCAACATGGATAACCTCTGGATGAAGGTGGTGAAACAGAAATACATTGACCCCATTCCTCTTGAGGATTGGATAAGGAACCCAGAAAAAAAGGAGGAAATGTGTCGATAGTCTAGAGGGAAACCATAGATGCCTTCAAAAATATTGAACAAGGATTGTCCTCGCAGATTGGAAACAATGAAAATATTCGAATTGGAAGGGACCCCTCGGTGGGGCATAATGAGAATTTTGCTCTGCCTCCCGGCTTGATTAGGCATCTCGAGTCCAAAGGAATCCTTTTCCTAAATCAGGCAGAAAAAATCGGTCACTCAACCATATGGGGACAAGCTTGGGAATCAGGAGAGGAATTGGACCTTCATCCCCATTGGTGGAATGATTGGAAGGTCTACATTCAAGAACTTTCCAGATCAAATGTAAGGTTTAAAGACAAACCAGATCAGCTATTATGGGCTCATGTTGATTCTGGAATCTACTCCCCAAAATTTGGATACAAGTTCCTCATGAAAAAAAAGGTTGGGGAGATCCAGAATGGTGGGCAAAGTCAACTTGGAAGTTAAAGTGTCATGCAAAAGCAAAATTGTTCTTCTGGTGTATTTTAAAAGGAAAAGTCCCTACATGGGACATTCTACAATCCAGATTTAAATCAGGGCCAGGAAGATGCGCTGTGTGTGAAAATGACTCTGAAACCATAACACACCTTTTTATTGGTTGTCTTGTAGTTAACAAAGTATGGATGGAGGTTGAGAAGTTTATTCATTTACCGATAGCCTGGGAAGGGGATAATATCTCTAAAGCTTGGCACAAATGGTGACACTAAAATTCAATTTGGAAATTGAGAAATCTGCCTCCTATTATCTGTTGGGGCATTTGGATTGCAAGAAACTGAGTCATCTTTTAGGACAAGGAAACCAAAGTGGAATCAACTACCAATCAGTGTACATCAATTTATTCAAATATACCGGATTCAGAGGAAGAAAGGATGCCGAGACAGGTTAGAGAAGAACAAATCAAGGAAGGAGCGCCATGGGCTTACTTTGATGGAGCCTCAGAAAATAAAAAAGCTGGAGCAGGTCTAATCATCCATATAAATGAAAGACATTCTCTAAAAGCTTCCGTAGGATTAGGCAATGGCTCAAATAATTTTGCAGAATTATCTTCTCTTAAGATTCTCCTATGTTGGTTGATTCACAGGAACATCTTCACAGTTCAGATTTTTGGGGATTCATTAAATGTGATCATATGGGCAAATGATCTAAGCAGATGTCAAAATTATATCTTGTAGCCTTTATTAGAAGATATTCAACATTTAAAATTATCTTTTAATGTCTTCTCTATTCATCACATCTACAGGGAATGCAATGGCGCTGCAAACAAGCTTTCTAAAGAAGGTCTACAACAAGATTTCAACTGGAGAATAGTGGAGGAAAACAATGGAGGCATTCACCTCTTGGACCAGACTCCTTATGTATATATTGCATGCTTCTGGCACTTAGCAAAACTGGTCATACTAGCTTCCTTTTGTTTACAGCTGAAAAATCTGCTTTCTGAAATTTTTTCTAGTCTTTTATGATAGTGTTGCGCATTCTTTTTCATCATGGGTTGTTTTCCTCAATAGAGGAAACCCGGGGAAAGATGCCAGAAAATGTTTTTTTACCATAACTATTAAATTGTTGACTCTTTTTTGATAACGCTGAGGAAGGGAGTTATTTTCCTCTCTAGAGGAGGCTCTGCTTACGCTCAAAATGATTCATATCTCTCAATTGAAGGAAGGAAGAATAGCCTTCCAGTAGGTATTATGATGCTCTATCATACAACAAAAGGAAGCTATGGCATGTATATGTAACTTTTTATCATGGTTATAAAAATTTTGTTTTTTTCTTTGGAAAAAAAAAATGAGTGTATAGTTACAACTTTGTAATTTTCAACATGTTTCTATTTTAGCACGGTAATCTTTTGCCTATCAAACTCAACAAGAAGGATGAACAAGGACTGAGTCAATTAGTGATTCACTTGAAAAAGATAGTAAGAAAAACTTCTACCGCCTCCTCATTTTAAGAATTTGTAGATACATTCCTACATCCAGTGGCGCGACTCCTCAACAGTCAGACAGAGCCAAGGATTGGTGATGAAATTAAAAGGATATTGCACTTAAGTGAGCAGACCAAAACTGGTGATTGCTATTTATATAAGAACTATACTGAGATAAGAGTATATGGTTGTGAGCTTGCACCATATAAGCTTCCCAAGTATGTTCCTATGAGAATCTTTTCTATCAAATATATTATGCAGATGATCCACATGGATGAACTCTAATTTGTGTGAGGGAAAAGGAAGTGTGAATTCAGGATTACAAGATGGTTTGAATCATTTATTTTCAATAGAAGATCAACAGATGTTGAAGTAGATACATTGTTAAGGAAGATGAATTTCTAGCCCATGTTCATTTGGTCCTATGATCCTTTTAGAATTATTTATGCTTTGAGAGTTAATTTCAAGAAGACTCCTTATAATCATACTCCAAAGCCAGAAATAGAAAAATTCATGAATCAAGAATAATGGGTTGATGGGAACCTTCAAGAGGTAGATGAACAGGTTGTACCTATCCCCATTGAGCAGACTCCAGTTTCTCAGAGAAAGAAACAGAAAAGGCTAAGAGAGGAGACTTCATCTACTGAAGATATTATGAAAGGATTCATTTTTCAACAAAAGAAGCCAAAGGTTGGCCTCGTCACATCAGCAGAAGAATCTCAATGAGTGATAATTGATCTATGAGATCCATAAGTTTCTACATCGGTAGGAGTTAGTACTTCAAACACTCCTCCCACAACCAGTGTTTCAAACACTCCTCCAACAACTTCACCTTCTAGAGAGGCTCTAGAAATTATTTAGTCCAAAAGAGCTAGTTCTTCATATGATTAGAATATATTTTCAAGGTTCCTTGAGATCAAATAGAAAAATGAGACTTTGAAGTCCAATGTGTACAACCAGCTCTGGAAACAAACTTCAACCTCCCAGCATAGGCTTCTTTATGATTTTGATAGTGAGAAAGGCATAATGCAAATGGATTTCTTATAAGCCAAAATTCCATTCTCTAAATCTCCATCATATTATAAAAAGACTGTCTTTTCATTTGATACTAGTCAAATACATCGAATTGACCAAATGGATATGCACAGATAGACTGGTGAGATGTTATTTTCTACTATGACTACTACAACTATGTCTCTTTCTAAACTTAGGATTTCCCTATATAATGTTCAGTCTAATCTTAAGTTAAAAAAGATTTCTTCCTTAGCCAAATATAACATAATAAAATCATTGGAAGATTTTGTAATTAAAGTGGGTTATGATCCCAAAGATGTAAAAACGACAAAGCTACTCCTAAAAAAGAAAGATGCAAACATTATTGCATTCAAGAAATAGTTGAAGTTGCCTTCAACAGAGGAACCTCTAACAAAGGATTTGAAAAAAATGAACAACAAAAGGACGATATGTTCAAGGTTATCATTAAGCAGAATATACATTTGAAGACAATGGAAGAGTAGATTGAAGAGCTATTAAAAGAGAAGGAAGCAATACAGCTTGCCATGGATCCAATCAGGGTAGTCCCAATAGAAATTACGGGTAAATAGCCTAGTTCATCACCAACAACCATCGATTCTACATCAACAACAACTGATTGCATCAAATTATCATAGGAATTGGCCATACAAAAATAGGAAAATGAGTAATTACTGCAGAAATTCCAAAATCTAGAGTTGCAGAAAATCAACAATGACACTTTGTATGTGCAGGAGATGCAGAAGTCGCACAAATTGGAACTTAAGATTAAGAAATTGGTGAGTGAGTCCCTAATGGAAGATACTTTGTCTCATGCCATATAAAATGTTTGGACAAAAAATAGGCAATCCATGACAGTTGTATGGCCATCCATACATATTATTTTTTAGAAGCAAGAACTCATCACCAGGTGCAGAGCGAAGAACAGAAAGAAGCCTTGAAGACCAAGCCAACAGAAGCCATAGACATGATCAAAGTGTTAAATTTGAAAATTAGAGAATAATTAGAAGAAATAAACATTTCTTACAGAACAACTACCATTTTAGAGATTAAGAAGGTATTACAAAAAAGGAATTTGATAAACCAATTAGAGACAAACTGTCAATCTTTAGATATTGTTGTTAAAAGGTTTCATTCAAAGTTTAATATCTTGAATCATAAAGGACTACCAAGATTGGTAAGTTAAAATGATAAATTGATTAAATTAGAATATTATTGCAAGGAAATGTAAACTATTTCAGTGGACAGAACCAAATTTGTAGGAGTCAAAGGACAGATAACAGGGAAGGATTTTCTGGAATTCTTGGAGTTTAACTTAACCATCATGCATGAAATTAAACATGTATTTCCCACCAAGCCCAATTTCAAGAGTTACATAGAGGTGGATGAAACATTTAGAAAGTTGGTGAAAGTGGAAATCCCAATTGAAGAAAGATGGGATCAATTGTGTGAAACAATTTAGTAATTTCTCATTCTAACAACATGACAACTCATCAGTATTTTTCTGGCCAGCTAATCAATAGATTCCCAAAGGATAGAACCTCCCCTTCAATAGTTTCCCGGTTCCTATTATATTGTTCTATTTTTGTAATTTTGTACTATTTTGGTATGCCATTAAAAAGAGATTGTAGATCTTTTGCAAATTTTGTATAAATAAGTTCTCCTTTGAGTTATTATGGGTTGAACCCTTGAACGAGCTATCAAGCAAATTTGTACTAAGATGGAGCTTTTTTTTGGAATAATAAAATATTATACATTTACCTAATATGGTTTGTTTGTCAGTGAGTTGCATTTCATTTTTTTTATTCATAATGTTTTCTTCATATAAATTAAGTCTTTTGTAGTTATCTTATTCAAAATTTAACCTAGTTTCAGTCTCATTTTGAATCCTCTGTGAAGTTGTGATTTTAGATAAGAGAATAATTTTCAAAACTATTTGTTATTGTAAGTTTGTATTTCAATATAAATTACATCACATCTCTGTAACAATTTAATTATATTTTGTTGATTAAGTAAACAATGTTTTCTTAATCTCTTCTTATAACTAGTTAAGTATTCAATTTGAATAGAAAACTCAATTATACTTCTCTATGCTCTACTTTTCAACCCCATTTAAACCAAATTGAGTATATGTATTTAAAGAAAAACTTATTTATAAAATTGTTCATTGGTCATCTAATCATTTAAAACAACAAAACATTATAGATGCTTTGGCATAACTAATTGACCTAGAGTTATCTCAAATGACCACAATACCTTAATTAATGAGTTGACTCATGAGGAGAACCTTCATGTCTTTTCTCAGATTCCAATTCAACAGTGAGTGGATGATTGACTAATATGGTAAAGGCTATCCCTCAACGTGTTATTAGGGTTGAAAAGTTTTATGATTTGCATGAAAAAATTCAGAAAATTGTTAATTGTAAAACCATGAGTTGAACCATGAAATATGAGGTCATTAATTTGGAAAGTAAAGATAAACATGAAGATATAAATTTGGGAACTAATTTCACCCCTCAAGAATTGGGAGATTCCATACATCTATTTAAATCATTTAAAGACATATTATGTTGAAATAAGGAATTATTGAGAAGGGGGGGTGAATCAGTAATTAAGAGAATCTTATTGTTTTTCTTATTATTCTTATATTCCCTTGTTATGTTCTTTAACTTGTGAGAGCATTCATTCACAGAAAAATGAATCAAAACTATTTCAGACACACATATTCAAATAAAAATCACATGAGCAACACACATTTGACACAATGTTTTCCAATTGGAAACCTAGAGGGAAAAAACACCCAATTTGTTGTTTGTTTATGATGTAAATTAAGCACCTACTTAATTACATTTGTTTTTTTGTGAGCACCCACTCATAGGAGGCACTGACCCCCTTTGGTTAGAAAGCAACCAACATTCCAAGAGGGGCCAACCTGTTATTGCCACTGCTCTACTATTTCATAAAATTTTCAAACTAAAAATAGAGGCATATGGTTATACAAGTAAAATAGAAAACAATGGTTGTTCACAAATTTGACCTCTACACTCTACCTTCTGTGCTCACATACAACATATCTCCTCTTGCTGCTCACAGTAACACTTCCTATGCACTCTCTCGTTCTTTTGTTTCTTTATGTTCCTTACTCCATACTAAAAATTCCTTAATCTACGGATGCATTAATTATCTAATAGAATACTTAAAAATGAATAAAATGAATATAAATTGTTTTCCTTCTATGAATCAGCCTGCATACACAGGTTTCCCTAATGATAGTAGCCTGTAATTTTCAGAATATAAAATTTGGAAGATTGAATTTAAAATACTGATTCACCTACCCCACCTCCTCCCCGAAGTATTTCTCCTAACAGTTGGTATTGAAGTAGGTTCCTCATAAGAAGCTTGATCGCTTAAAGGGACATCCATCAAGATGGGAAGTCAAGAGGGAGTATCATCTGTCAAGCCACCTTTGTTTAATGGAACTAACTTGGTATTTTTGAAAGTCAGAATGGGAACATATTTGCAGTGACTTGGAGCTAATGTATGGGAAATCGTTGAAGGAGGATATCAATATCCATCTTCCACTCCCACAGATGATGTAGGGAAGAAACATTATGAGACCAATGAAATGGAAACCAATGCTCTGTTAGGAAACTTGGTAGAATTAAAATTTGTGAAAGTAGTGCTATTTAATACTGCTAAATCTATATGGTACAAGATTATGCAGAGCTATGAAGGTGAAACTAAGGTAAAGAGCGCTAAAATTCAAATGTTTAGAATTAAATATGAAACTCTTAGAATGCATAATGAGGAAAGTATTTCAAGTTTTTTCCTTAGGGTAGATGATATCGTTAAATCAATGAAAATTCCTAGTGATGAAGTAAAAGATTCAATTGTTGTTAAAAAAATTCTAAGATCTCTAACCTCAGAGTTTGATTATAAGTCTCTGCCATTGAAGAAATGTAGGATTTGAAGAATATCACTATTAAATAGGTCCACGAGATTTTAATACCCTATGAAATGAGAAAATGGGATCCATAAAATATGAAAGAAGCAACATTCAAAGCTAAAAAAAAAAGGAAAAGGAAGAACTTAAGGAAACAAGTTACAATTTAGATGAAGAAGAAGCAAATTTCATGAAGAATCTCCAAGCAGGAAATGGTAAGTTTAGAGGTAGGATTCCTTTCAAATATTTTGCATGTGGAATGGTTGGTAACCATGCTGCTAAATGTCCTTATAAAGAAAATCATGATAAAGGGGAATAATTCTTTGAAAGAGAATGTTAAATGAAGGTTTGGTAACAACCAATGTTTTTCTACTCATGAATATTGTAGGGAAATTTAATGGTATGCTGAATCCCTTGTCATTTTAATATGCCAACCTTGGGGTTTCATAAACTTAGAAGAAAACAAAAATATATGGGATCTCAGATGAAACTGATGTAGACAGTGTTTTTAGGATGGAAATAAAGAAAGGAAATGCATATTACAAATATAAACAAAGAAAACAACAAAATAAATCTCATGCAAGAAAAATAAATTAAATTCTAAAGCTGGAATGAATGAAATAATGCCATGGCATTTCTAAACTATTCAGAAGCAAATTAATCTATGAACAACTATAAGAAGCAAACGATGATAATCTAGAAAGTAGTAAATTAATATGGAAAGCAGTAAATAACAACTAGTGATTTAGTTGTCAAGCAAGCAAACTAATATAGCTAGTAAGCAGGCAGTTTAATGGCAATCAAATCAAATGTAAGAAAGTAAATAAAACTTGCAGGAATAAAATCATACTTATAGAAAGTAAATCACACTTGAGGGAAAGGAAATAACATAAATCAAACTATGTTACACTTGTATGCAGATTGTTTTTGATGGGGATCCTTCCGTTCCTCAATGGGCACACAAGAACAACTATCACATCTTAAGAGTCAAACAACACTCATAGCTCATGATTTGAACAAAATGATATTATTCATGCTGAATAAACACTTAGAAATCTGATGCTAATAAATAGAATGACAATTATTAGCTTCCTTTGAAGGATGCTCCTCTTATTTATACATGGATTTGTTAGATGATCCAAAAATACAATTTTATCATAGGTTATAAAATTAGAATAAAATAA